>JXXA01006329.1:0-19591 GCA_000956255.1 Anopheles punctulatus
GGCCCGCAGCCTGCGGAGACTGGGGCGAGTGTGATTGGTAGCCACCTGGGCCACCACCACCCATCATCGCTCCCGGGCCGCCACCGTTCGGACCACCATTGTTCCAGTTGTTCTCCCCACCGCGGTACATGCCTCCATCGCGGAACTTGTTCGGCATACCGCCACCACCGCCGTACTTGTTCATACCGCCCATCATACCACCGCCAACGTTCTGCATGCCGTACTTCGGTGGGCCACCGAATCCACCGCCACCATTGAACGGCGGACGGCGCTGGTATCCGTTCATGCCGCTTCCACCACCACCGTAGCTACCGCGCACCGAGTAGCGCAGACGGCCACCCTTACCGCCCGGTGCCGACTTGGCCATCTCGATCAGTTCCACCGTCGGCTGCTGGCCCGCTTCCTCCAGCACCGATAGCAGCTCCCGTGCCTGACGCCCGTTGTTCGGCGTGAAAAACGTGTACGCCGTGCCGTACTGCGAGCAGCGCCCCGTGCGCCCTATGCGATGAATGTAGTCTTCCGACGAGTTCGGGTAGTCGAAGTTGATGACGTACTTTACGTCCTCCACATCCAGGCCGCGCGCAGCCACATCTGTCGCCACCAGGATCGTGCTCTTGCCGTGCCGGAAGTCCTGCAGCACGTAGTCACGCTCCGTCTGGCTCTTGTCACCGTGGATGGACGTGGCCCCGTACCCATCGCGCACGATGTTCTTCAGCAGATCGTCCACCTTCTTCTTCGTCTCGACGAAAATGATGATCTTGTTCGTCGCATCCGTCGTCGCGATTTCCTTCAGCAGTTTCAGCAGCTTGCTTTCCTTCTCGTTCTCCTCGCACACGTCCACGATCTGGTGGATGTTGTGGTTCGCGGCCAGGCTCAGCGAACCGATGTTGATTTGAATGTAGTCGCGCAGGAAGTCCTCCGCCAGCGTCTGCACCTCCTTCGGCCAGGTGGCCGACCACATCAGCACCTGCCGATCGGGGCGGATCTGCTCGACGATCTTGCGAATCTGGGGCTCGAAGCCCATGTCCAGCATGCGATCGGCCTCATCCAGCACGAGGTACGTGCAGCGGCGCAGGTTTGTGATGCCCCGCTCGAGGAAATCGATCAATCGGCCAGGTGTGGCAATAACCACCTCCACACCGCGCTCCAAGTCACGCACCTGTTGAAGATTAACAAGAGTTAGTATAGATGAAGAAATTGATAAATCGTAATTTTTTCAAATAAGTTCTCACACCAAGTGTGTCAAATTGCACATAAAATTGCCAAGAAAACACTGCTTACAATATTCGATTATCATCAATTGTGTTAATATGTGAACCAAAAATAGGACATTACACGTAAAAGTAATATATAAGAAACATTCGAATGATTGGCATTGGTATAACTATATGAAGCAAATTACACAACAAATAGTTCGTTAAGACAATATGCTGATTAGATAAAAACAAATTCACTTATAACCGCTTCCCAAAAAGCCAATCACAAACACCTTTCCTATTTTTAGAACAAGTAAGAACAAATGGCTGAAAAACGCTCACCATAAGCTGAGCACATTAGTTATCGATTGTGAGAGAGTTTGTACCAACAACTTCCCCGCACCCCGCAAACGACATGCCAAAAACCTACCTGAGGTCCTTTCAGTGCTCCTCCAAACACGCAAGTGTAGCGAATGTTGGGCTTCGAGTGGTTGCCAAAGTCACGAACGACGGTTTGAATCTGCTGGGCGAGTTCGCGCGTCGGCGCAAGCACCAACACGATCGGACCCTCACCGCGGCTCAGTGGCTTCTGGTGCGAGATGTGCACCAGGCCAGGCAGCATATAGGCGAGCGTTTTGCCCGAACCGGTCTGCGCAATGCCGACCATGTCGCGGCCACTCAGCGCAATCGGCCAACCCTGCGACTGGATGGCGGTCGGACGCGGGAAACCCTGCTTCTTGATCTCCGTCATCACGTACTCGGGGAAGTTGCCTTCCTCGAAGTTTTGACACGGGTGCGGCACGTTGTTGCCCATCACCGTAATCTGCATCTGCTCGCGGAACGTTTGCACTTCCTCGACCGGTCGGCTCATCACGCTCGGGTGCGGCACGTAGAAGTCCTTCTGGAACGGTTCCAGATTCTCCCACATCGGCTTCATCAGATTCTGGCCTGGGTACTTCGCCTTCAGCGACTGGATCTTTGCGCGGTCGTCTTTGTTGAAGCCGTTGTAGTCCGGGCGCGGTCCGTATCCATTGCGATTGCCCATACCGCCGCCGTATCCCATGCCGGGATTCGTGCTCGGATACTTCTTCGGTCCGCCGAACGTGTCGAACGGTTTGTCGTCACCGTACGGCTTGCTGCCACCCGGTCCGTACATCTTCGGTCCACCGAAATCTTTCTTCGGCATCGAGCCCGGCTGGCCGCCGAACACGCGTCCGCCAGCGGCACCGCCGAACTTGTTGAAGCCACCCGGACCGACGCCATTAACCGCGTTCTGCTGATACATCGGTTTCGGTCCGCCGAATGCGTTCGCATTGAACGGCGGAATCGATGGCGGACCCTGCTTGTTCATGAAATGGGGTGGCTTGCTGCCCTGCTGCCCGACATAGAAGTCGTTCTTCTCCGGGCGTGGGCCACGGAAACCACCCTGGTGCGGTTGTGCTGCGCCTTGGAATTGCATTTTTCCTGCTCTATTTCTGTTACGCTGTCTGCGCTTTTGTTACTTAGAAAACAGGTACTTTCGCTTTAAATGACCACTGTTGCGTGAGATTGCTGCTGATGCGCTATATTTTCCCCACTATGTGGTCTTGTTACGTTTAAAAATCGCTACGAGACTTGTGCGCAATCGATAAAATGGGACTCTACTTTTCGGGGCCGTCGTCGTCGTCTTCCAACTTGAACTCTGCTCTTTTTCCTTCCTTCCTAAATATGTAGCTCTGTCTCGCTCGCTCTCTCTTTCTAACTCTCTGCTAGCTTTATACTGCAATGGCGGCGAGATGGAGGCGAAGAAGAAGAAGAACAAAAATCCTACCACTGTAGCGAGCGTGCTAGGCAAATTTTCATCACCCGTTTTTACTTACGTATAGATCCTGTAATGAAGGTTCCGCACTCTTTTCCGATGCACTGGTGTATGATCTTTTGATTACACCGGTTTTTCACTGCACGGGACACTGGAAATTATGATTTTTTCCAATTTTCGTTCACACCATTCCACGGAACACCTTCACGGATCGAAGAGAGAAAGCAGAGAACCCAGCGAACATTTTCAACCTACAGCAATCGATCCGGACGAACATTTAGCTTTGTTGACAAGGTAGAGTTGAGGCGTTCAACTGAAGTTCGTTTTGTACGACAAACTCAATCGAAGCGTGTGTGATTCCGAAATAGCGCACGTTATTAGTAGGTTGAAACTGGTTTCATAAAAGCGATGGCTTGTCTTGAAATCGGACATGGAAAATCCCCACATAGCAATGGGGGAAGAAAATTTTGCTTTCCATCGGCGCTTGTTTTAATTACGACCAAATGAGCTAAAATCGATTCCGTGCTAAAAGAAAAGATTCGACAACTGTACAAATTTCGCTCTAGAATCGTGTGGAATGTTCATTCGAAAGATGTCTCTGGAAAATACGACGAGTTTCCATCCCAAAAAGTGTTGTCGAATCGTAGTTGTCAGACATTTGCTGTAAAAAGAGTATTATCTACAATAAATAAGTCACATGTTCAACAATTTCAACCGGACAATTTCAACCGACTTAAAGTGCTAAAAATGTTAGTAAAAATGTCTTGTAAAATGCTTTTAGCCAATTCGTGCCTAACATGATCAAGTACATTTCACCCACTTTGTTGTTTGGGAATGGAAATAGCTGCCGTGCAGCAACGTCAAGCACAAATTGTCAACAAAACAGTTCGGTTTCGGCAAGTAAAAATAAGTTGAAGAATACTAGAAAAAATGGCATAAAAAATGTCCACAACTTTTGGAAATTATTGACAAAATCGGGTGTGAAAAATTCTGTTTTATTTGCTGCAAATTCGTGCTCATGGATCCTGGGGAACAAAGATTTCCGTAAATTCTGCTCCACGACACTCGGCAAGCGAAGCGAGAAAAGACCTCCGGCCGTAGAATAGGGCACTCCTAACCGGGGGAGGCCCTATTGTTCCCCAGGTGGTGTTGTTGTTGGTTTCCCCCGAACTACACGGATAGTTTCCGCAACATGACGATTCACCGAGCAGCTTGGCTGTTGCTATGCCACCGAAGTCAGGTGACTATCGGAAAAGGATCATGTTCGATCACAAACAAATCAAATAGCCATCCTCGATCGACCCTCATGCATTAGATCGATTTATGCAACGTGTATGTTTTTTTTAAATTTTCAGCTGCAGCAGGTACCGTTGCGAAAGCTGTCCCTTGCATGCCCAAGGTCACATTCGTGGGTACACGCCGCTCTAGCTGGCCATGCGGCAAGTGGCGCACGTAGCAGCGGACAAAACCAAAGAAGTTTCTCCTCGTCACGCATCGTCAGCCAATCGAAGGAGGAGAAAGACAAAGCGAAGGAAACGGTGTCGACCGATCGCGCCACCGGCAACACCTCTCCACCGGTCGAGCAGGAATCGAGGCTAGAGATTGACACGAAGCACGGAAAGCTGCTGGTGAAAACCACTCTAACCGACTCGAAGCTGCAGGAGATTGTGATCGAGAAGCCAAAAATAGAGGCAACACTGCAGGAAACGTTAGTTGCCGCGAAGAAGGACGATGCAGCGAAACCAATTTCACTTCTCAGCGAGGAGGAAAAGCGTGCGAAAGCAGAAGCCGAGCTGAAGGAGCAACTGGCGGAGAAGAATCGGCAGCTGGCTAAGAAACGTATACGGGTTGATTTTTCACGCTCATCGCTCGAGCGCAACTTCATCACGCCCGTCCGGGCCATGTCCGACTTCCTGCTGAAACCGTCCGATCTGGAAGCGTTGGCACGCACGAAGCGTCGCTCGCCGTACGAACAGGAACCACCGATAACCGTTTATTGGCGCAAGGATGTGGAGGCGAAAGCGATCGAGGTGTGGGGCTCGCGGGAGAACCTGCTGAAGGAGTGCTTGAAGCGGGAGATCGAGAAAAAGATGCATCAGCAAAGTGAGTTACGAGGCGTTGAGGATGTTTTAGAAGGATCAATACTTGTTCCTGTTTCGTAGATATATTCACCGTGAAGCGTCGATTGCGTGATTACCGGCGAGAGATTGGAAGTCGCACGAATGTGATCGATTCCGAGCCGGGTCTGTTCGGGAAGTCGGGCAAGGTGGTACTGACGGCTATAGCAATGTAAGACATTTTTTTCTCAATTTTAGCGTGTCAATTTGTATGTTTAATTTGAATGCGTTTCCTCTTCCAGCAATGCAACCAACTGTCTGTTCAAATTTGGCGCCTGGCTGTACACGGGATCGCACAGCATGTTTGCGGAAACGATTCATTCGCTCGCGGACACGATCAACCAGCTGATCCTGGCGTACGGCATTCACAAGTCGACACAGATTGCCGACTCCGATCATCCGTACGGGTACAGTAACATGAAGTACGTCTCTTCGTTGATTTCGGGCGTGGGCATTTTCTGCGTCGGAACGGGTCTCTCGTTCTATCACGGCATTATGGGACTCGTCGATCCGCATCCGATCGACGACTTTTTCTGGGCGTTCTTCATTCTCGGCGGATCGCTCGTGTCGGAGGGCGCGACGCTGCTGGTGGCCATCAACAGCTGCCGGAGTGGTGCGAAGGCGCTCGGAATGAGCTTCCGAGATTATGGTAAGACAAATTCAATCATTCCAAACTGATTTCTTTGTTCTTAAATGCTAATTTCCGCTGTAAAAACACTCTGTTGCAACGTTTGCTTTGGTTTTAGTTGCCCGCGGACAGGATCCGTGCGTCAATGTCGTACTTACGGAGGATGCTGCGGCTGTACTGAGCGTGGCGCTAGCTGCAACCTGCATGGGACTGTCCACGTACACCGGTTCGCCGATACCGGATGCGGTCGGGTCGCTGCTGGTCGGCTGCATGCTGGGCGGTGTGGCGTCCTTCATCATCTACACGAACGTGGCGGCGCTCGTCGGTCGTTCGATTCGGCAGGAGAATCTCGACAAAATAAACGCCGAGCTCGAGAGCGACATCATGATCCGGGCGATCCATGACGTCAAGGGTATCGATATGGGGAACTCACTGGTTAGATATAAGGTATGGTGTGAGATCGTGTGAAAGCATTGTTTTTTTTCGACAGTTTAACATTTCAAACATTTCGTATGCAACAGGCTGAAATGGATTTCGACGGCCGTGAGCTGACGCGCGTGTACCTCGACAAGCAGGATTTGAACCTACTTTTGGAGGAGGTGCGCACGTTCCAGACGATCGACGAGCTGGAAGCGTTTCTGCTAAAGCACGGCGAAAATATTGTCGATCTGATGGGCGGCGAAATCGATAGGATTGAAATGAAGCTAAGGGTAAGAAGCGGAGGTTGTATGAATGGTCGACTATTCCTACTAATAATTTTTACTCTTTTATATAGAAAAAATTCCCGGAAATAAGACACTGTGATTTGGAGATACTGTAAGCGCCGAACGTAATTTGCTTCCTGTTTATTTTTATGTCACATTGTAAGTCAGAAAATTAAAGAGCTGTCCAGCGGACCAGCGGTTTGGAGCGTGGAGAGGTTCGTGGAACGAAGTACAAGCGTTACGAAGGAAAGATAGTAATTAACTATTAACACTAAACCACGCCGTCTGTTAAAAAAAGTTTTTCTTTCCGCGCGACCTCTATCGGCCGCTATCGGTGTGTGTTCGGTCGTTCGTTTTTAGACAATATTGTGCTACAAATAGAACAAATAAATGCAAAGCAAACGATACTAAAATCACTAAAAATAAAACTTTAACGCCTGTTTGCTAATCGTGGATTCTATCAGCCGCTTGACTCTTCTCGCGATTACACGAATGGTTGCCTGGGAAGCTACCATGGCAGTGGCAATAGTAATTATGCTTTGCAAAAACGTTGCAACTAGTTAATTTGGCTATGGAGTTAAATTATTAAACGCATTACTTAGATTATATTTATAGAATATTTTTGTGTTTGTTAAAATAAATGAATCTGTTCAGTATTAAGAATTGGGTTTTTTCGTTTTAGTGTCAGTTTGATTTGATTTTTCTGAACAATATAAAAAATGAATGCTCCACGAAATTTGTATGTTAATTATAATTTCCTCATCATTAGAGCATTAAACTGATAATATAGATTTCTAACTCAATACACCTATGCTCACGGTACATCATTCTCAATTAGTAGCACTTCCGGCTCCGGTTCGTCACCGAAGTTATGCCACGTGTAGTTCCAGCGCTGGGGTTCACCGCGCGGATCATCGCCAAGATTCGAGGGTGGCACGACCGTACTGTTGTAGTCGGCCAACCGCGCCAGCAAACTCTGCACTATATGTGCATGTTCCTCCGCCAGGTTGTTGTACTCGCAGGGGTCGGTTTCTACGTCGAACAAACAGGCAGCCTCGAGGGGATTGCACTCGTTAGCCATGTGAGCGCCGGCACCACAGGAAACCGTAGCCTCGCGGCGTAATTGAACGATAAGTTCGCGCGCAGGCAGTAGGTTCAATTCGTCCAGTATCCGTCCCGTGGTGCTGTTTACGATCGTTTCCAAGGCGTACGCTTTCTCGTCTCGTATTCCTGCTGGTCCGTACCAACCGTCCCATGTGCGATTGTAGTGTGAACCTTTCACAAGCTTCCAGTTGCCCACCGTGAGTGCGGAGGTGCCCCAAATATCGTCGATATTGTGTAGTATCTCGATTCGTCTTGTCGGAGCACCGCTGCCCAGCTCGTTCCACACACTGATCCCATCCAACTCTTCCGGTAGTGCGCTGAATTAACACAAAAAAGTAGGCAAATTGTAATAACAACACCAACAGGACAGCTGAAGTTCATGACACACCTAACATTACCACCCGCGGCTTCGTACAACGTCGGAAGCCAATCGGCGACCTGGATCATCTGGTGCGACACACGACCCGCACTGTGTAACAGCGGGCTCCAAACGAACCCCGCCGCACGTACTCCACCTTCCCACAGGGTGTTCTTCACTCCACGCAGTGGCCAGTTCGAGGCGGCATTATCATTGAACCCGTCCGCTGGGCCGCCATTATCGCTGCTGAACACAATGACCGTGTTTTCGAGCATGCCACGTGCGTGCAGTGCCTCCACGAGTTTGCCAACGCTTCGATCTAACTCCACCATCATGGCGGCGTACTTACGCCGCCGATAGTTTTCGATATGTCCCAACTCCTCAACGGTCTGGTCCGGCGCTGTCAGGAAGTCGTACGGATTGGCAGAGTGGACGGCCGCATGGGCTACATACAGGAACAGCGGGGTGCTGGTGTTGTGATCGTGCACTATATCGACCGCTTCGGACGTGATCACGTGTGTCGTGTACTTGCCGTGCAGGTCGTAGGCTACGTCGTAGTCCCGGCGCATATCGAGACCCCACTGTCCGTGTTCGACAGCCGTGTGATCGTTCATGTGATGATGTCCGGTCCAGAAACCAGTATGGCTATCAAACCCACGCTGCAGTGGCGTGTATCGGAGTTGGTAGTGACCCAGGTGCCACTTACCAACAATGTGATTCGAGTAGCTGTAATAGCGAACGTGAGTGTAACAGTATTGAGAAATGTAAACTCTTCGGTGAATCGTCCAAAAGGCTCACCCAAGATCCTTCAAGTACTCCGGCAGCAGTTTCTCCGTCAGTGGAAGTCCCCGAGGTTCCATGGCGTATAGCACGGTATGCTGCATGCCAGTGTGAATCGGATACTTTCCGGTCATTAGCGCTGACCGCGAGGGCGTGCAGATCGGATTTACATAGTAACGGTTGAGAATGATGCCCGAATAGGCCAGAGCGTCCAAATGAGGAGTCGGAATTTGTGCGGAACCATGGAAGCCGACGTCGTTCCAGCCGAGATCGTCGGCTAAAATAAAAATTATGTTCGGAGCACGGCTGCACTCCGTTTCGGACTCAACGGCCAGGGGCAGCAGTAGCCAGAGCAACGCACCGAAAAGGAACATCAGCCTGCTCCACTGTGAGCTTGTCAGTAACACTTCGCGCACTATCATTTCAAATTTAAATACGCCTCCTGGTAAGAACGAAACTGAATGCTTGCTTCTCACGGTGCGGTATCCGAACAGAAATTGAAAAGATAACCTCCTACCGACCTATTTCGTTTGGGAAATACTCTGTTTTGCGAACGTCCAAAAACTTGATCTTGTTGGTCGTGAACTAGTGACCGGTTTTCGGGAGACGATGGTGACAATGACTCCGCACAACCGGAGCCGGAGTAGGTGCGCGTGATTGACTAACTGGCGTAGCAGCTGCGGTATAATTTGAGCGCGTTTCGGTTTGCAGTCTCCCCCCAGTTTGCAACGCAGGAACACACATACATGCGACCGGACGAAAATTGTGTTTATCGTCAGTTATTTGTAAATATTATGTGCACACTCCCCTCTTCGCATCGCGATAGCGATTGTATGGGCGAATGTGAGAACAAGAGAGAGTAAAAAAGCTCTTATTGTTTGAATACTTCTTTTTTAATGCTTGCAAGCTCGGTATGCACAAGCACATGGTGAACGCCTAGAGCTGTTCGCGCGACTCGCTATTCGTGTTGTTTGTAAGCACGGAACGAAGAAAGAGGAAAAGTGTATTAGCTACTGCCAGTAAAACCAAACTATGGCAAAAAAACATTATAATTCTGATAAATGAAAAGCTCGTTCAGGTAACCTGGTTTAACGGTGTTTTAATATGTTTCTTTTTTATTTCTGATTAAATATCCTGTTCAAACTACAGTTTACGAACTCATAACAGCTGACGTTTCTGATTTGAAAAACATTTACAGTGTAGCAACCCGGTGTGCGGTTTGTTATGACATTTATTTGTGTGTTTGTGTTTACATCTGCGATCGATCCAGGAAGAAAGGGAGGAAAATGTCTCTGGTTAGGAGAATTTTGCCATTTATTCCACACAAAAAACCTTACATAAACCTCTGGTCACGGTCCTCCTCATCGGAATCAAAGGTATGTAAAGGGGCCATGTTTCTGTTTTGGTAAAAATCATACTTTCTTTTACACAGACCGCACCATGGCCCCGGAAAGTGTTTTCCGGGGTGCAACCGACCGGCGCTCTGCATATTGGCAACTACCTAGGTGCGGTGAAACGATGGGTTGAACTGCAGGACGCCGGAGAAAATGTAACATACTGCATTGTGGATTTACATTCCATGACCATTCCACCGGTGAGTACTATCGTTTAATGGTTTGTTTATTGCTTGTGCGCTAATCACACGATCCATTGATTCGATAGGACCCTGAAACGTTACGTCACAATACGCTGCAAATGACCGCAACACTCTTGGCCTGTGGCATCGATCCGGCCAAGGCAACCCTGTTTCTACAGTCGGCTGTGCCGCAACATGCCGAACTGTCCTGGATTCTTGGCTGCCTTACCACGATGGCTCGTCTAACACATCTTCCACAGTACAAAGAAAAGTCGGCTAACATGAAAGAGATTCCACTCGGGCTGTATCTCTATCCGGTGCTCCAGGCGGCCGATATCATGCTCTACAAAGCTACCCACGTCCCAGTCGGAGAGGATCAGATTCAGCAGCTGCAGCTCGCACAATCACTTGCCCGCGCCTTTAACAACAAATACGGCAAAACGTTCCCGTTCTGTGAGACGCTCGTGAACGATGGTAGTCGATTGAAATCTTTGCGCGATCCGGCGAAGAAAATGTCCAAATCCGATCCTGATCCGAAGAGCTGCATAATGTTGATCGATTCACCCGACGCTGTGCTGGAGAAGGTGAAGAAATCGGTGACGGACTTCAAGTCGGAAGTGTCGTTCGATCCGGACGAACGGCCGGGTGTGTCGAATCTGATTACGATACACGCGCTGGTGAGTGGGAAAAGCACGGAGGAAATTTGTCGTGAAGCGGTGGGCAAAAACACCGGCCAGTACAAGCTGCTAGTGGCGGAAGCGTTAATCGAACATTTACGCCCCATTCGAGAGGGTATCGAGCGGTACACGCGCGATGTGGGATATTTGGCGAGTGTCATCGAGGAAGGAAGCGAACGAGCGCGGGCGACTGCCGAACAAACGATTGATGAGGTAAAAGAGAAGATTGGGGTAGATTGCTTTAATGTAGGACGATTGCGAAGCAATGTTCGACGTGAGAATAAATAAAAATGCACACTTCACGTGCGTTAGTGAAACTTATGGAATGTGCACCCATTTCTTGTGTTAAAATGTCTTGATATTTAATAAAAGTTATCAAACTAGAGCGTTCAATTGTTAAAGCTATTCCTAAAAAAAAATGAGTGAATGATATATGCTGGATTACTTTTAATTGAATTTCCTAAGGATTTGAGGGTGGACATCAGGAACACCAGTTGCATAACTTCTCAAATCATCACTTCCCGTTTTTAGAAAAAAGAGAATCTATCCAAGATGGCCTTAAAGTTTATAGTTTTCAAGTTCACGCTATTATCTTAGCAAGCGCGGATCTCTTGCTAAGAAGATCGGAACCTACTTCCACGCGTAATTACATCTGCTTTTTTAGAAAACAAGTTTAAAACAGTTGAAATTAACGTTATATAGCTTGAAAATCTTTCTCTGTAACGATGGCACAATCGAAGGCGATTGCAAAATTTTGGATCACAACGAGGGAACAGCTGCAGAACGTACTGGAGCACGAAAGGCGTATGCAATCGGTGGGGCCTACAAAAGACGTTAGGCTGGTGCATCGACTAGTATCCGATCTGTATTGTCGATATACTCAGCTGTGCCGTTGCTTGGAACGGTGTTTCGATCAAACGCTGCAGGTTCAGAAGAGAGCAGTTGTACAGCGTCTGCTAGAAACGGCCCAAGCACGCATGTTGGAGTTCGGTACGAAACTGAAAGACATCGAGTTGAGTGAGTTCGTGTACGTAGACGGGGCCCTACAAGAGCAGCATCTAATACCCGACGATGTACAAGCGGTAAGACCTTGTTTCTTTCCGGCGAAACGTTCTGCCGAACTGCAGGCGTTGATCGTTGGTCGATCTTTGGCATCGTTTGGAGAAGCAGGCAGTGAAAGTAACGAAGACAGCGATTCAGAAGATGAAGCACAGGAAGAGGAACTAATGTCATCACCCACAGCGATGAAGGGACCTGTTGCACAGCGTGATCGTCGCAAGGAACGACTGCAGGCAGCGTTGTCTCTGATTACGGCACACGAAAAAGCACGTCAGGCTCGGGTCCTTCAAACAAACTTCCATCTTCATCCGGATCAATACTATCCGAAACCGATCGATGAGGAAATCGAGGATGTACCGTATGAGTTCTCTTACCGGCCAGGCCGACCTATGCTGTATCCTGTTAAGCGCACCATATTTAATTGGGACTTTCGAAAGAAGAAGAGAAATGTGGTAGATTTTGCGTACTATTCTCCACCGGGCTGGGAAGAGCAGGTGCCGGCGGTATCATCTCAAACTGAACTGAACACCGTGCTGGGCTCAATCGTTAAGGAAGAAGATAATTCTGCCGAGATAGCTGCTGCGGACGCAACGCGCCGGCAGGAGGCAATTGAACTGTTCAGATTGAATTGTGCTGTGGCCAAAATACAGCGTTGCTGGCGGACGTATCGCTTCAAAAAAACCCAACGACGGATGCGCTACGAAAGGAGCAAGTTTTTGGGACTGTTCGACGATTACGAACCGAATCTGCGAGCGGCGCATGCGGCTGAGGAGGTGCGCGCTGCCCGAAGAGAAAGAAAGATGGAGTTTGATCAGGCATTTCTCGCTGCGATCGCGGACGAAAAGGCTCGCATTCTGCGCACACGTGGACCTGCCATTCTGGAGGACATTACGGAGTTCGTGCGAGCATGGTTTCGTCACTGGTACGACGAGGCGCATGCCTTCGATGTCATTCCGGAACCGTTCCAAGGCGGTACGGTGCTGATCGTGCGAGGAGAAACTCTTACCCCGATGGAGTATCTGGAACAGGAACGCCTGAAAAGGCTGGAGAAACTAATGTCGCCAGCGCAGAAGAAAAAGGAAGCCGAAGCGAGGAAGGCAGCCAAAGAGCGCGAGCAGGAGAAGAAGCGTGAGGAGAAGGAACGGCTGAAGGAGCAGGCACGAGAGAAACGCGCCCGGGAGAAGAAGGAAGGCAAAACGTACGATTTTACCGAGCCGGAGTTTGTGAGCAATGCTTACTGTACGTACTCCAATGCTGAGAGGGATCTCTAGCCTTGTGTTTATCACAGAATGATACCATTGATTTCATTTACTAGTGACACTCGAGGAATCGTTTGAACGGTATCGCAAGGATTGGGCATTCGTCAGTGAGCTGGAAAACCTGCACGACCTGCCGGTGATGGAGTGGATCACACTGGAGAAGTTCGCCGAGGTGCACCAGGAGCTGCATACCGAAGTACACGAGCTGCTGAAAACCGAACGGGAGTTACTGCAGATGGCGCTGTGCAAGGACGAACGGATGAAGTACAAACCACCGAAACCGAAGAAGCCACCACGCGTGAAGGGTGCGAAGGGAAAGAAGCGAAAGGAAACGGTCGATCCAACAGCGGACCGGTCGGTTGAATCGATAGTCGTCGAGTTGGTCGAGAGAAATATCATCAAAACCTATCGTAGACGGACGTTTGAGGAGTTCATTGGAGATTTTAACTACGCCGCTTTTGAACGGCGCAATCGGTTACAGCAAGATCCAGCGCCGGCATTGGGAGAGATACGATCCATTCTCAGATCGTACCTTTTTGGAATGGGACCACTCGTTGTTCCGAAGCCGAAATCGCTATGTCTGCTAGCGCCATCCGGTTACGGGAAGACACTGCTGCTGGAGGCGATATGTCACGAGACCGATTCGGTGTTGTTTGACCTGAGCGTTGATGCTTGTGGTCCGATCGAGCGCACCAGCATACCGTACTTTTTGCAGCTTGTGCTGAGAGCAGCTCGGCTGCTACAGCCCTCAGTGATCGCAATCGAGGACGTGCACCGTGCGTTCTACAAAAAAGTTCCTCTGCCAGAGCAAGGTCTCGATCCGACCAAACTTGGCAATTATCTCTTCAAGCTGGTCGTGAAACAGCTCAAGCCAGAGGATAAGGTATTGCTGGTGGGAACGAGCAGCCAACCGTGGCTGGCGAAGGTAGGACCGCTGAAGAAATGCTTCGAAAAAATTCTTCTCCTTCCCAGACCCGACTACGGTTCGACGGTTCTGTTGTGGCGATACGCGCTCGGGCGCTTTCCCACCGTGCCGCGTGATCTGGATCTTTCTGCATTGGCCAAAGTCACCACCGGGTACGCAGCGGGACATATATTGCGCTGCACAGCGGAAGTATTAACCATCCGACGACGGATGCAGTTCGGCCGGAAACCGTTGCAGGTGCAAGAGCTGCTGGACCACCTGCTTGCCACGCCGGATGGTAAACCGCAGTATCCGATAACGGAAAAGGAGTATGAAAAGTACGCCAAGTGGCACCGGAAGGTGGACAAATTGGCCAAGCAGCGGGCTAAACTGATACGCGACCGTCAGCTCGCAGCGGAGCAACCGAAAGCGAAATCTGCTGGGGCCAGTAAATGATCAGACAAACACGCAAACAGTTACAAACAAAATAGCACACACACACCAGAGGAGAGGAAACTTTATTTGAATTGTGAAGAAAGTAAAAACTAAAAACAGATTTATTAATTTAACATTAGCTTTCAACCGTAAATGCACGTGGTTCGTGGAGGCACATTAAATGTGAGCCATTTAAACGTAGACGAGAAAATCCTTCCGCCCGGTGATGGATTCCGCAAACAGTTTGCCCAGCTCGGTCGGTGCGCCGAACGCAATCTCGTCGTACTGCATGACGTAGCCGAAAATGTAGTGCGCACGGATGGCGGCCATCAGCTTGCGTCCAACGCCTTGGCGACGGTACCGGGGCGCTACCCAAATGCGCGAGATGCCACACCTGTGGGGTACAGTGTGTTTTGGGGTGAAGAAATAAGGAGAGAGGCAGAATCTGTAGCATAATGGCTTGGGTGTGGATTTGAAATGTTATAGCTTAAAGTAGGAAACATTTAACACTTGTCGCTTACCTGGCGGGATAGAACTCGGACGAGTAGCAATCAATCGGCACACCGTGCAGCCCTTCCAGGCAGATCATCCTGTTGGCGTAGTGTAGTGGCTGCACGACGCACACCCCCAGCACGGTGGACCGAGCGACGGCCACATACACGCACCCACCGTCCGGCAGCTCACCGTAGGTGGAAAAGCCCAGCTCACTGTCAACCATCTCCAGTACGCCCTGTATCCGTTGCAGCCGATGCCGACCTGCGCTATCGGTTTGCGAGACAACGATAATGCGCCCGGAAACGTCCCACTCGGGCACCTGCGCAACGACGTGCTCGTTCGGTGTGGTTGGGAACACCAGCTTCGCCTGCGTGCGATGAAAGTTGTCATGGAAGCGCTCCTCCTCGGGCTCGTTGGTGGAGTACGTGAGGCTACATTCGCGGCAGTGAACTGCACCGTATGCCCGCTGGCCGGCATCGATTTGATACTGGTCCCGGCCGATACCGTGTCGTTGTGGTGCATTCGTGCACGAGGGTGTGCTGTGGTGACGGTCACGCTGATTAACTTGCTGACGCAGAAGATGCCGTACGTCAGATGGTTCGGGTGCTTCGGCATGCTGTCGACGTTCTTCGCGCCATAGCTCTTTCAACCGCTCCGGATAGAAAAGAGGATAGTAGCCGTCGCTGGAGCATTCTTGTTCTACTGAACCAGGAGCCTGCTGCTCCGATTGGCACTGGGAATGATACTGGTACAGTTGTTCTGGAAATATTTAACACGATTGGAATGAGTATTACAAAATCAGGCAGAATCTCCCCCCGTCCAAGATGGTTACCTGATGAACTGATGGTGGTAGTATGACACACGTTGTGCTGCACGATATTTGTTGTATCCGGCATTGCGTCACTGTTTGTTTCAGCTGCAGGCGGAGTTTCATAGCGACTGTCATCGTTTTGAGCGAAGCAGGTCTCACTCTGTGAACGATTGTTGTCGACGATATGGTCATGAACTACGATATAAATTCTGTTATCGTTTTCCTCCTCATATTGCTCATCGTTCGGACAGGTTTCACCCGCGAGCGCCTCATTTTCGGTCAGATAAATGACGTTCGACTGTATCGGTATCGGTTCGTCGTCGTCATCCTGCATCGGGATTGTGCCCGCGTCGTCGCACCTCATCGATCCGCTCGATGTATCGAGCTTGCTGATCAGTTCGTCCACCTCCAGCTGCTCGCTGTGAAAGTTGAAGTCCTGCTCATCGCTGAAAGCGAAACATCGCCGTTTCGGTGCCTGCGGAAAGCTTAGCAGCTTCCGTTTCCCCCCTTTCCGTACACCGATCTCGATCGAGTTGAAATGAGTGTACACTCGACGAACCGAACCGGATTTCCGTGCGGAGCGGAAAAACTTACGCTTTGTCGTAGCCTCTTGTTGGTCTTCGTCCTCGTGGAACGAGTCTGATCCTTCGTCTTCCGAAGAAGACGGGTCAGCCGTTTCGTGAGACAAACACGACCGCTTGCTTAGATCTGTCATGGAAAGGGACAGCGGCCGAGCACGCTTCAGGTTGCGCTGACCCTGGCGTAGGATTTCATTCACGCGCTTCAACTGACAGAGCAATGTTTCATCGCCCTGGTCAGTTTGTGTTTCGGACGTGCTTTTAGGTGTGGTCGGACAGCTCTTTGTATTACCGGAAATGGCACGATTGTTGCGCCGTTTGATCGCGTCTCGTTTCGGTGTCTGCGAAATGGGACTTTTTTTCGCCGGTAGCGTAGGTTTTTTCGTCTGCTTGCGGATTTTGTGTACGGTTCCTCGTTGGCCAAGGCGCGGTGCACAGGACGAGATAGACTTCGAACGTTTGCGCATTGGCAACGCTGACTTGCGTGGAGTTTTTGCCGTTGAAGTGGCCGGTACAGTAGGTTGCTTTTGAGATTCTTTCGGCGATATATGTGTGAGTGCAGTTTTTTCTAGCGTGGATGAGGATGAATAGAAAGATTTGGTCGATATCGGGTGCAGAGTGGCCAGTGGGTTTTCATTTTCCTTTGTAGATGACGTATAGAACGAACGCGTCGGTATCGGTTGGATATCGCTGAAGTGTAGCGATGTACGAGCTTTCGCGTGCGTACGTTTTGCTGTGTTGGCCACATTATTTGTCCCGTCAGGCGATTGAGAATTGTTGTCTGGCGTTGGAGCGTTTGATGCTTTCTTCTGCTGCTGCGTCCTGCGCAGCGAAGCTTGATTCTGTGACTGGCACGGTTTGTTCAACGACCGATTGCGTGTCGTAACGCCCGGTGTTTGATGCAGTGTTTTAGACCGCTTTTCGACGAGGTTCAGATCGGAATGCATCAGTATCGAGAGGGAGTTGGAGTTATTTTCATCGAGCAGTGCACTCTCTTCGGCACTGAGTCGACTGCTCGGAGTTTCCGGTACGGTAGTAAAGGAAGAGCGCGTTTCCTCATCGACAAAGGGATGTGCCATGTTCTCTTTGTCCGCATCCTCGGGGAGGAGCTCATAGCGCCCGTTGTTAGTGAACCTCCGTACAAAATCCGGTGACAGTGACCGGTCGCTGTCCGGAGACTCATTTCCAAAAAGATTCCGAAAAGTTGTGATGTTATTAAGAACAGGATGTGCTGCAATCGAATCAGGGGTTGGAACGAAATGAATTACGTGGACCCGCGGCAAAAGTAGAAAAGATTGCAGTAGAGATTGTTGTATACTTACACTTTCCGGTACTTTTGCGAGTGGATCCAAAACGAATGGGCGTCATTGGTCCGATGTCGGACTCATCGTCATTATCCTTACCGAAAAGAGATTTTTTGCTGCTGGAGACCTTAGGCGTCCCCAAAACGCCATGATGAACGCGGTTCGCCGTCGTCGGTGTATTCATCGCTATCGTCTATCATTGGGTGTTATTACGTTAGTTATGTGGCATATCTGTCACTTAATTCACACGCTATTCCAATTTAACCGAGAAATCAAGACATTTTAACAATAGTTTTTCGAGAGAATAACAGCACGCGCTACAGATGATCTCAGCGCGCGCCAACGTAAACAAAAGCTTGGTGTGTGTGTTTACAATTGAAGCGTTTTTGGCGCTTTCCCTTGACGTAATCAATTGTCAACACAAATAGCCACAGTGGTTTGACTCTATCACGCCCAGGACATTACAAAAAATAAATGAAAAAAAGGTTTGTTAGTGTTTTCATTTACACATTCTTAAGACACAATTTGTGTGTAACTCTACATATTATGGAATAAATTAATTCATGATTAATATACTGTGATATAACATTCTACCATAACAACAATTTTTTGTACCTGACGCAGTAAAATGTAGAGACTATAATAATTAAGCATTTCCATGCTTTATTACACAACTACGTAAATTAAATATTTAATTAACATTACTTTTTCATAAATTTTATCTGGAATCAAGCGTAACCGATATCTTACGTCGGTTTCAATGCAATGAGTTCAAAGAGATTTTAGTTACCACTAGTAGCTTCGCAAATACAAATCGATTTCGTTAGAGATCTGACCGTAATCTATCACCTTTCCATCGCTTTCACCTGCTCCTCGACGTATTCTAACTTCTCTGCCGCCTGCTCAATGGCCTCGTACTGATAGTTAAGGTGCTGAAAGATGATTTCCATCTTCTTTAGATTCTGTATGCTGTTGTCAACCGTACTTTCGTGGTAGGCAAAGTTTTTGGCCGCCTGCATGAGGATTTCATTCGACTTGGAACCCCGTACGATCTGCCTAGCTACCGACGATGCGTTGTTAACATTCACAGCGACCCGTTCGGCTAAACGGCGCTTCGAATCACTGAACAGATTCTTTGCACTACTGCTCGATGCTGATGCCATAGCTGGAATTAAGGAAAATGAGTTTGAAAAGCGAATTATGGAGCGGTAAATGAAAACCAGTGCAATCTAAGAGAATACTAATCTAAGAGAAGCCAAACCTTTCACGATCGGTAGTAACAAGTTGAGAAAAATAACGTGAATTCTCTTGAAGCCTTTGCAGCAAAGTTTGTTTTGGTTATTTGTTGTCGTTCTGATATATTTTTTTCGTTTGACAGCAGACTGCTGAAGTAATTCAGCAGAAACTTCTGATTAACCCTTGAAGATACCTTGATGAAATAGGAATAATGGTTTTTACGGCTAGGGTTTTAATTAGTTTAATTTCAAAAAGATGGTCATCTAATTTTATATATATATATGACGAAATAATTATAAAAAAGGCCAATGCAGCCTCTAAGAACCATGATAAAAATTCCTTTAATCCTTTTTAAAGAGTCCCCGAAAAGTATGCAATTTGTCCATCTTACTCTTTATTAACGACAGTCTTAATACAGGATGTAATCTCATGAAAAACAGCTTCTCATATGATTCTTGTTGCATAATGGGTCATAATAATTCTTCTTCTTCTTCTATTTGGCGTAACGACCGAAGTCATGCCTGCCGTTTTATCGGCTTTCTAGACTAATTTTTACCACCATAGCTGGTTAG
>JXXA01006332.1:0-13596 GCA_000956255.1 Anopheles punctulatus
CCCACACAGAGAAACACGCCACAACAGTGCGTTGACCCGCAGGGAAGGGAAGATGGTCGGTGTAGAATCTACGCGGGTGAAGCACTGCTACAGCTTACATACTATCACTAGCAGTGCCACTTCCTCGCAAAGCAATGCGTCGCAGAATTGTCGCGAGCTGCAACTACCTGTAATCTGCTCCAGCAATTAAAAAAAACACACACACACACACGCGAAGAACCGAAACCGTCGCTAAAAACGATGCTCAGCAGGTGAAGGAAAATGAAGTGTCTTAACATTTGTTGTTTTCTTTTCTTCCCACTTTTGTTTGATCTTCTTTCGCCCGTAAAGCTTTGCGCTTGGTAGCGCCTGTATGTGTGAGTGTTTGTGTAGCACAACTCTCTACGTCAGTAACGTCATACGACTCTGCCTCTCCGAGATGATCCAGCATGAATTACGCTTCATCTTACGGACGCTCAATGCGTTCTGGGTAAGTCTGCCTACTATGATTGTGTATTTTAGCCTGTTTGCTTGAGTATATACATATAAATTTGTACCAAGCAAATGTCGCTTTAAAACCTTCTCAAAACCTTTCACGGCGGGCCTTCTGCACGGCCATGTTTGTAGCCTAACCTTAACGCAACGAAGCGACTAGCTTCCGACTAGCTAGTACCTCCGCACCCGCTCTTCTTCCCTCGCCCCGCTGCCCTGTACGCTCTACTCTGTAACGCTTACTGTTTCAGCTGCTGGTGTGTGTGTGTGTGTGTGTAAGTGTACTTTTGTTCTGCCTGCCTACAGCACGGGCTCCACGTTGCTCCACGAACGTTTGTCACATGCTTTTTCTTTGTGATTTTTTTTTGTTGTTGTTTTTCTACGCTTGTTGCCTGTTCGTTCGCTTCGTTCACCACTGGGTTTTGGCTGCTGGCTTCTCGGGTGCAGCTGCCAACACTGTCGAGAAAACTATCTAGCACCTGTTCACCTCGTTCACCGTGCTGCGTGCTGCCGAACGCAACCAGTAGTAATCGATAACGGCCCGCCAGCTAACGTACCCATGCAGACAGCGTTTGCGACAGTGTGCCTGAGCCGTGCGTCTCCGTTCGCGAATCCCTACACGACACACTGCATGCCAAATTTTCAGTGCTTCGCTGGTCTGGCAGCAGAGGAGCAGCTTCTGTTTTTTGCGGGAGCGGAGATCTCCGTTGACGCGGAGAGCGCACTCGATGCACGTAGACTGCGCGTTGCAAAGAACAACACGGGCTCTCGCTCCGTTCTACATCTGCGCTCTAGCGACGGCGAGATCTGCGGCGCTTTCTCTCCCGATAGACTCTCGGCAGCTTCCCAGTTGGGTTTGGGAAGGGTTTTTGGTCTAAGGAAGCAGGGAGACTGGGATGCGTAATAGACGAATGGTGCATTGGGTATTGGGGTCGGTAATGGTCGACCATACGTTCTACCGATTCTTTCGAAACTCTTTTCCGAAAATGGCTTGAGATAATTGTAAAAAAAAAACAACAAACAAAAAACTATTGATACGTGTCATTTTAGCATCCCACTTCCCCATCATATGTATTTCGCGCAACAGGTAGCTGTGCCAAACTCGGCCATGAAAAGCGTTTCATAATCGTGATCAAGAAAGCATAGTTCGTGTGTAGCTAGCCATAAAGAAATCTCAACCTCGCTGACAGCTCGGCTGTCACATTTGGTCCGTTCACCGAACACAACCAAGTGCGCAAGGCTCGGTTCTGTACCAATCTATAGACCAGTTTAAAGATACGTCTAAACGGACGTTACAAGGCAATATATTGCTGCATGCAAAAACCAGCAGTTGGAGTGTAAAAATGGTAGTGCAACGAATGCGTTGCGTTAGTAGCGGAGATAAGTTGAGCATCGTTCGTCTCGTAGCGCCATCTAACGACTAAATAACCTAGTAGCAGGATACTTACCACCATTACCTCTAATGTATTTACTTATTCTCGCTTCCAGCATGACTTACTCGGGTGTTAGCTATCTTTTCAAGCATCATAGGTTTAGTGAGCTATTTGCACCTTCTAACAGCCGGAAATAAATGTAAATATAAAATCAGTGTTTTACATTCATTCGAAGGTGCGAAGCTTCACAGAGCTCCGGCGGGGAAAAAAAAACCGAACCGAACCCAGCTCCAGACGTTAAAAGCATTACTACAAGTACTTGATTTATATACTTTATTGTTATCGGTAGTTTGTTCAAGAAAAGCGGTTTGGAACTGAGTCAAACGAGCCGCCCCATTTGTTCTCCAGCGGGTTCCACTACCAGCAGTAAATCTTCGATGCCCTTATTTTCGTGCGTATTTCTTTCCCTCGTCCTACTGGTTGCGTACTGTTCTGTGTTATATTTTCAAAAAACGAACGAGAGCGTAGAGTACCGTGTGTGTCTGTGTGTGTGTGTGTTGGATTCATGTATGTGTGTGTGGGTGTGGGTTTGTCTCTTTGCTTTCCAAGTGTTTCAAGAGGTTACAAACGTAGCAAGCGAAATAGGGAGTAAGGGTAAGAGATGAAACACTCAACACGTTCAGAGGAACACAGTACTTGAAAAGCCTCGCATATTGTCACTCTCCGTCTCGTTCACTCGTACGCTACTAAAACTGATAGACTGCACTGCTGCCTGCCCGCTCCATCCGCTCGACAGGCTTCCTTTCCAGCTCGCTTCACACTGTGTGCGAGAGAGGGAGCGGAAGGAAGTGTTCGTTCGGTCGCTGCTACTACAAATGAACTGCTTGCTAAATATATTGCTTCAGTAGTGGTTGGTTTGTTTGCTTTTTCTTTTGTTGTTGTTCTTCTTCTTCTTCTGAACTGATTCGTTGCTTCGTGTCGCGTTTCTTTCGTGAGGTGCGCGCAAGCGGAGGAACGCATACATGCAACCAAAAAAAAAACAAAAAAAAAAACGAAACAGGTGTCTGTGGTTGTGTGCGGCCTAAACGTTCTGTTCGCCATCTTCGTCGTGTTCGGTAAGCAGCAGGGGCCGACTGTCGCCGGTGAGCGTGCCGCCGGCGATGGTGCCGGGTGCGGCACCGGGCGTCGTCGGTGCCGACTTTGACAGCCAACAGTAGCGGCTGCGGCCCCGGTTGAGGAAGCTGGTCGCGGCGCTGGACATCGAGGCGGGACTGCGCGTGTGACGACCGGTCGGTCCGACGCAGCTTTGCGTGCACGAAATCGGTATGTACATGGCCTTGCTGCCGTGCTGGTGCTGCTGGGAGCTCGTGCCCGGCTTGGAGAACAGCTTGCTGCGACGCCCTATCAGGGAGGAGGGCCTTTTGTGCTGCGAGGGTTGTGGTTGCCGTGACGGTGGAGCCGCCGTCGTCGCCGTCGCCGCCGCCATCACTGTTTCACCAGCGGCCGAGCTCGAATCGCTGCCCTCGCTGTGCAGCTGCCGGATCTGTTCGAGCAGTTCGCGCACCTCCGCCGTCGGGCTGGTGGCGCGGGGCGGTGAGCTGGACGTGTCGAGGTTCAGCAGGCTCGACACGTTCGAGCCGACGCTCGACACCACGCACGAGTTGCCGACCGCCTTCCGACGGATCGTCGGGTCCGCGTTCAGCATGGAGTCGTCGCTCGTGAGGCTGAGGTTGACGTGGCAGCACGTCTCGAGGCTCTTGTGCAGGGCCGGGTTCGGGTGCTGCGTTCCGTCTCCGCCGCCGGTCGCAATGTCGCCCATCGAGCAGCACATCTTGCAGACGAGCCGGGCGCTCCTGGTGTGGAGCTGGTGCAGGTGCTGGTGCGCTTGTGCTAGTTGCGCTAGATCACAGGTGGCGGCCCCATTGCTGTTGGCTGCCGGGTGCTCGCTTGGTCCGGGCAGCGAGGCGAACGACTCGGTGGAGGCGGCCACCGGCGCACCCGCACCCGGCGACGCCTCGACCGTGGACGAGGTGTTGCTTGTGCATTGACTTGTCAGACGACCGTGGAACTCTGCGTGGTTGACCGCACGGTGGCTGGGACACTCCAGTAAGGACACATTGTTGCTGCTTACGCTAGTGTGGTTGATTGTGGTGGTGGTGATCGGTGTTTCGGCTGCATTGCCGACGTCTTCTCGCTGCTGCTGCTGCTGCTGGTGTTGGTGATGGTCCCGTGACAGCATACACTGCTGCTGCTGCTGCTGGTGCTGCTGATCCAGCAGCGAGTCGTCATCCCGTCGACTACTCTGTACCGAGCCGACCGGCCGATCGTACGCCGCCAGGCACACTTGCTGGGATGCCGATCGCGGCATCAGGTAGTTGCGGAACGACATCGTCAGGTCGGGGCTGGCGGCACGCGAGTACGGTGGTGGCACTAGCGTATTCGCCTCGTTCGCGTTGCAGATGAAGCTGGAACTGAGCGAGTCGACGGTACTGGTGCCGGAAATGGAGCCAACGGGCTGCACGATGTAGTTGCGGAAGTACTGCACCATCAGGTAGTTCGCCCCGTTACCCTTGCCCGGGTCGGTATAGCTGAAGACGAGCGGATACAGATCCGGCTTGGATGCAACCTGCAAAACGATGGGAAGATTCAGATCAGACGCCACCAGTTCCAGCGCCACCAGACTCCACACGGCTCTACCTCGGTATAAGGCGGTGGCGCATGTATGTGGAAGGAGTTACACCGACTGTACTGCGGTGGTGCGTAGCACGAGCCGGCCGAATCACCCTCCGACTGCGAGTGGCGTGCCGAGGTGTCCCAGCCGCACAGCTGCCGCCGCTTCTTCCACAGCGAGCAGGTGCAGAGCAGCGCGAGGACCACCGCGAACACGAAGCACCAGAAGTACCAGTGGTTGAGGAACAACAGGCTCAGCACGTGATCGTTGCTCGGCATCGGGACGCGCGGTGCACCGGGCGGTTGGTACAGGTAGCAGCAGCCCTGGGCGCAACATTCCTTCGGCGGATTGCACGTCTGGCCACCCTCGCACAGTGCCAGCGACGAGCCGGACACCTAGAGCCAATCGGCGATAGAGAGAAGATCGGCAGGGGAAACCATCAATCAGGGCCTGTATGTGCTTTATTTACAAACACATTCGCATGCGGTTTCGCGCATACGCATCACCCACGGAGCTAGGAAAATCAATCGTAAAAAGCATGCACAACAACACTGGGGCAAGCGAAACCAAAAGCATGTCGGGGGGTAGAAAAAGGTGCGGGGGCCCTAGATCCGGACACGGGTTGCATGTAATCGCTGGATGACGTTTCGTTCGGTGCAACGTTGGATGAGTCCGAACGGAGCGGCAGTATTGATTACGGCAGTGACGCTGCACGAGAAACACGGCCTGTGCGGAAGGTAAAAGCGGTGTACTACGGAAAACAAGGAATATATCGTACTGGTTGGACAAGCGTGACGATTCCACAGATTAGCAGCAGAAAGCGTAACCCATCCTGGCCGACGTTCACGACCGCTGACATAATGCGCATCGACATGATGCTCCAGTGCCGTCGCCGTCGTCGTCGACAGCACCAAACAGACAAACTAGCAGCAGGAACTATTTCGTACACAGCGGCTGCAATGGCCCCGGATACTTTGCCTTGAAGGGAGCAATTGTGGCGGGAGAGGTAGGGGAAGGTGCGTGGGATTTCACACTGCACACACACACACACACACACACACTATGCACTGCGTCCTTTGCGCTAAAGGAGGGTCGTCCCTACATCGGTATCGTCGCGTGGCAGCCTCGTTTCGCAAGAGACGCACCGGAAACGCAACGAACGCGTTTGTGATTTCGGTGAACTATCCTCGTATTGTTCGTATTCGCACGCTTTTGTTTTTTCTCCAGAAGCACTGTTACTGCACACACCAGATAGTGGCTTGCCTAGTGGTCCATGGTTTAGCACTGACGTCGCGCTGGAAGGCAACCACACAACGCATCGATGTCCTTTTTTTATCGGAGATCGAAGGGAACGCGTGAAGAGGTGAAGATGGAGGGAATGCGCCTGCGCCGTGGTGGTGGCGCTGCTGCACCGTGTGAACATGTGCCAACTTACGTTACATCCACGGGCGGGCGGGAACACAGCGCGATGCGAGTGTGCATGTACTTGTGCTCGTCAGGACACTTGCGAGGATGTGTTTGTTTAGCAGCCAAGCGTTTTCTGCCGAAGGTAAGCCATGATTGTGTCGAGCGTCAGACCAAGGACAATGCGGGATAGGCGGGGATTGTTTTTACGAAGCACATTTTGCCATTGTCTGTGTTTGTGTAATCCTTAGATTTTGCAAAGCTACCACTAACGCAGCGGCTATACGTGGTGATAAACGAGGGTCAGCAGATCAAGATCTGATGAATTTTCAGTGCTTTTCTCCTAAACTCCAGAGCACTCGAACATAGTATATGCCAAAGCAACGAAAAGCATAATGCGTCCTCCAGAAATGTTTACTTCGAATGGGTGGCGCCATCTATTGGTTTATTCATATTTATCCACTTGGCACTTGCCAGGACAGCAAAGCATGGACCGATACGAAACTAGAGATGGAAGTAGTCTACCATGAAACGTTTTCAAAACGAAAAGCGATAGTTCATGAAGAAAGCTCGATTGATTGTTAAGTTTACTAACTTGGTTGAACTATTATTGCATTGTGCAACTTCTGACGTTCTTATATCGAAAGGATTCGAAACAATACCAGGAACAACTGTATAATATTCCCCCTGCTATTTTTATTCGGCTCACTGAATGTAATGCAACAATCTGACGGTTTCGTTATGTGTTATACTCTTCAACTAACTACCAACGCCTTAAAAATTACGCGTCAACGGATGCTCGAAAAAGTAACCTTTCTCGCGGAACAGATTGCGCGCCACCACGTTGTAGTCGTCGTCGCTCGTCAGATACGGTCCCTTCTCCAGCTCCAGCGCAAGCAGCCGGACCGTTTCGCTCGACTCACGGCAAAACATGTTCGCCAGGTGTACCTCATGGGCGGCGTGCCGTAACCCGATGCAGTAGGCACGCGACGCTCGGCTGGCGCAAGCCGTCATCGCGTAGATAAGCGTCGCGGCCTGTGCCAACCGGCCGAGCTCGACATGGCGCTCGACCACCTCCATGCCGTGCCGCGCCAGAACACACTGGACCGCGAGCTTCAACCGCACGACCGAGAACTCGATCCAGTGGGCGGCAGGATCAAGCGACGGATGGAAGTACTGCTGTAGGTTGGCGAACTGCTTCGGGCTCTCGATCGACGTTTTCTCGAATAGTTTTGAGATCACGTACGATGGGTTCATGGCTGGGTTGCGCTCCTTCTTGATCGTCTCGTAGCTGTGCATCTGTGGGCGAATGAAGGGTTGGGTAAGTTCGGGACAGAGTTCGAAGTTAAAAAAAAAAACATTTACCCCAGCGTACTGTAGGCCACTCAGTGCGACGAACAAGTTGACCGAATCGAGCGATTCGTCGCCGATGAACAATTTCATTCCGTCGTCAAACAGCGTCTCGAACGTGTTTTCTGCCGCCAAAGCCTGTGGGCCGAGTAAGCGCAACGGGAGGGAAGCAAAACCGAGCAAACTGCCCGTTGAGAACACTTTCGTGATGGCGGCCTCTAGTTCAACGTCCTGCCCGTCGAAATCGTCCATCAGGCTCGCGGTGAAGTATATGAGGCTTTCCGCCGCGTAGATGACGCTGGCCATGCGTGCCAGCTGCTCCCGGACAAGTTCAATATCCCTGGGTTGATTAAGGAGAGTTTTCAAACAGTATATTCGTGTTTTTCATAATATTATTCGACAAAAATTCACGATGGGAAAGGAAGAGAAAGCACACTCACATCATTTCGCCCGTGGATGTTTTCGTGTTGATACAGAAGTCCGTTAGCATGTTCAGTACTTTCTTCAGCAGTGCGACCCGCACGACGCTCGTCTGAACGCGAGCGGCTGACAAGAAATTGGTCAACACTACAGCGCCTTCGGTTTCGGAACCGATCAGATGTGTGCCGGGTACCTCGACGTGGTTAAACTGTACCGTAACGCGCGTCAATCCGCCTTTGGTGCCGAGTGGTGCCTGTGTCATCCGCACCCCGTCCGCTTTAGTGTCGACCAGCAGCGCGGCGACCGTGCCATCCTCTTTGTTCATTTTGCCTACGTGCTTGGTTGAGGCAAACACGAGCAGCATATCCGGATCAGTGTCGCCGTTGCGCAGGAACACCTTCGTGCCGCTCAGTATCCATTTGCCCGAGGCATAATCGAGTGACGCAACCGTTCCGAACATCGTCTGGCGCGAACTGGTCAGCTCGTACAAAGCGCTTGCGGCGATCAGTTCCCCACCGCAAAGTCGGCCCAGGTAGCGTTCCTTCACCTCGTCCGTGGCATACTGGGCGATGAGCTTCACGATCGCGTTGTGCTCAAGCATCACCATGGCAGAAGAACGATCGTTCGTTAATAGCTCGGTGACGTATGCCAGCTCTGTTTCAGTGAACCGTTTGCCACCGTTCTCGAGTGGACCCTGTAGTGAGTACAGGGCTTGCGGTGGTCGTACATCAGGCGCTTTGAGTGCCTGCTCCAGCTCCTGCCGGTGCTTCTTTAGCCGGCTCTGTTCGTCGCGGTTAAGTGACTCAGGAAAGGACAGCAGCTCGGTGTCGACTGCTCCGAGAAACATCGATTTCACGAAGGGCTTTCGCTTCGGCAGTTGCGCATGTACTGGCTTGGACAGATCGTCGATGGCGGAGCTCGACGACGCACCCGGATCGGGACCGGCGACCGGTTCCTGTGATGCGACCGTGCTGGCACGGCGCAATCCGGAAAGGGTTTGCAAGAACCGCGGGCGGCAGGCTCGTCGCAACAGCATTATGTTTTCTCACTTTTTCTCTCTGGTGCACAAGTAATTTAACGAGTAGAACAATATAATTCCGCGCCGTGCATATCGCAGTGTGCAATGTTTTTCGTAACGTAACGCGCACGACGAAGGGACTATGGGAACGTTTTTCACCTCTTGGAGGCACCGTATGTTATGGCGTTTGACAGATTGCGTATATCCGCACAGGGTGACCCAGTCCACGAGCAAAGAAAACAAATTGTATGTAAACAAAGCGGTGGGTTTAGGGAAAATTAAATTATTCGCTTTAGAACGCAGTTTAATTGCAGTTAAAAAATGCTCAATATTTCCTGCATTTCGTTTGGCGAATTTAATACTGTTTTTGATAGGCTAGAAGTGCAACCGTTTCAAACGCGATATGTGAACGAGCTATATGTGCATTCTTGCGGCGCTGCGCAGCTGTTTGCAGGATACCTTGCAACAGCTGATTTTTTGTGTTGTACATAACAATAACCCTCAGGCATTTCATCTATTGAACCCAGTGGTAACCACGGTCGTGCCCTGTGGCACAAACAAGAGCTCTGGAACTATTTTTCGATACTTATTTTATTGCAGTTTTCTGGCAAAGTTGCATTCGCGAACACCTACAAGATGGCCTGGCGATCGAAAGGCTTGAATAATGCCGATCTGATTCGCCAGCTGCAGGGTAAGTATATATTGCAAAGACAGAAAGCTCCACATCCAGTTCACACGGTTTCGTTATTGTTCTCGCGTGCAGAGTACAACATCATCAAGTCGGACGCTGTCGCTCAGGCGATGCTGGCGACGGATCGGAAACATTACGTGCCGGAAAATCTGCACCCTTACCAGGACACACCGCAGCGCATCGGGCACGGTGCAACGATCAGTGCACCGCACATGGTAGGGAAGGTAATCCACCATCTCCGAGCACCCTCTAATTTTGCTTCGTTTGCCATTTTCTCCCACCAAGCACGCACACGCGCTGGAACTGCTGCAGCCGTACTTGAAACCGAACAGCAAGGTGCTGGACGTTGGATCGGGTTCCGGGTACTTAACCGCCTGCTTCGCACGGTTCATTCACCAGCAACCATCGGCAACTGGGGTCGCCGTCGGTATCGAGCACCATCCGCGGTTAGTCGAACTCGGTCGGAAAAACATTGGCGAGGACGAACAGACACTTCTCGACTCGGGCAAGGTGATCTTGATCGGTAAGTTATTATGCATTTAGTATCCGATCGGATCAGCACAACTTCTTAACATCTTGCGCCATTGCGCAGGCGCTGTGAAACTTATCTTTCCAACTGATTTGAAATCCCTTACAATTGATTATATCGTTCCTCCCGCAGAGGGTGACGGAAGGCTCGGCTGCAACGAGCATGCACCATACGACTGCATCCACGTCGGTGCGGCGGCACCGAAAATGCCCCAGGAGCTGATCAATCAGCTGAAACCGGGGGGTCGCATGATCATACCTGTTGGTCCGGACGGTGGCACGCAGTACCTGGAGCAGATCGACAAAGCGCTCGACGGGCAGATAAGCAATACAAAGCTGATGGGCGTCATGTACGTCCCACTGACGGATCTCCACACCTGATGCGCGTGCAGTTTGCGGCAGCTATACGTTCACGCGGCAAGAATCGTGGCGCTACTTATAATCATATTTCTCGGCTACACGCTCGTGAAAACCTTCTTTGGCTAGAATGGTACAAGCACCTGCTTCACCTCGCGATGAATGCTGTCTTTGCTCCCAGAAGGCGTATGTATCGTTGGAATCGTGCTTTTATGTTCATTAATTTCCGTACATTTGTCGTTGATAAAATTGTATTACATTTAATATCGTACCACAAATTCGTACTGTTTATTATCATAACGGATGTATACGCCATTTCTCAATGTTGTTCGTTGCTATTGATTTAAGTTTTTTTTTCGAACTTTGACAGGCTTCATAATCATCACAGCTCTAAGTTAGGTGAGCGATTGCACCATCTTAGCTCAATTCATCTCAGCAGTGGCGGTAGATCGAATAAAACGGTTACGTGCATTCTGTGCTAGTATGGAACGATTTGCTTATTTATTAATAACCTTGTAATGAGTTACAGTTTGCATTCAATTGATCGCTTCGTTTTTATTCTCCTGCTGCTGGTACATCATCTGCATTGTGTCTCGTAGGTTTTCCACGGCTGGGAAGGGAGATGGGGAAATGGAAGGGAGAAACGTAAACAAGGAGAACAACAACAACCAACACAACTCTAAAATACCTCAAGTCAGCCTTATTCCTACGAACTCCTCCTAACTTACTCATATTAAACAGTATCGATATGGTTACAATTCCATTACATGCGCTGTGTGTAAACTGTTACGCTTGCTTCCTGTGTGTTTCCCCCTCCGCACACCCCGGTGGAAGCATTTCTGCGGGGTGATGTTTGGTAGATTGCATTGATAGTTCGAATCCCTGTGTTTTATAATTATTTAGTTTTTTGTTCTCCTCCTCGCTTCACTTTTTCGATGTGATCCCTGTGCTCGGTTTTGGTGGCAGTGTTCTTTACGAGCGTGTGGAATCCAAACATGAAATGGTCCTCAATTGGTGATCTAAATTTAAAAGATGTGTTCCCTAATTAACACACTTTCAATTTCCGCATGAAAAATCACCATCCACCACCTCCTTGTCCCACGTTTTCGTAGGACCCTGTGCGCTCTCTCGTTCCGTCGCTTTCACTGCGACCGCTGTACGCAAGAATTTATTAGGTCATCTATTTTTATCATTTTATATCATCGAGGACAGCCAGTAGGTTAAGTTAATTGATGAACGAATTGAGTAACTCAGGCTCAGTGTCAGGTTGGGGCAAGTGAGGCTCCATCATAGAAATAATAATTTCATTTTGACTTCAATTCCGTACGGCAGACTCTCACTCCTTTTCCTCCCGCGTGTTACTAAAATTACTAAACATTATAAAAAAAAAAAAACAAACACCCAATCTTGTACAATAGATATGTTTAAATTATTTATTACAACGTTTGTTTCTGTTTGTCTGTTTGATTTCCTGTGTCTGATTATACATGTCGGCTGTGTGTGTTTGTTTTTTTTTAAATTTAATGCAACTAGATGAGATTTTCATGAATTGATTCGATACGGCTATTTACACAATTGACAATTCACCAATGAATATCGCTCGGTCGGGTCGCTTTGCTCTCCACAATATACTCGTTTAACTAGCACTTCTTCGGCACTAGGTTTAAAGCATACTGTGCCAACCAGGGAAGCTTGGAGTGGAGTACAAATCTCCGACCAGCGGTGTGCTGTTTTGTGATTTACCCACACACTTATATATACTATCAAAAAAGCTTTCAGAGAGCACACACACACACACGCACGTATGCGAGGAGGGCGAAGGTGGTGGTGAGCCTAGCAGTGGAGTATGGCGGGGATTGGTAAGTGAGTAAAATAAGGTTAGCTTTAAGGGAGGAAAACAACTATTATTATATTACAATGAGTTCAATATTTCGCCTGTGTCGTTAAAGCCGTGCTGCTTGCAAGGAATATTGCAAATTGCCTAGTTTTACAATGACAAGAATTCGCTTTGATATTAATTATAATATACTGGTGTATATGTATGCAGTAAATGTGTGTACACCGCGTGTGTATGAGTGTTTACGAGTGTCGATGTCGATCGTTAAATAGGAAGAAGATTAATTGTTCCGCATATAACAGCCGCGCCCTTTGCTTGCCGAGACCTTCGCCGACTATGCTAAAGATCACCTTGCAATAAAATTATATTAAAATGAAATAAAAAAAAAACACAATAGCGGCATGCGGCCCTTGCTCGATCGACTACGATAAGTATGAAAAATAATTGAAATAAAAGAAAAATGCGATAACCATATAACAACGCTTCCCGATCCATTCCTTCCCGACAGAGATAGAGAAAAAAGAGATTATAATGCGAGCAAAGCTATTCGCACTTTGCTGTGTGTTGCTTTTTGTTCGCGCTCCTACCGTCTCTTCCCGTGTGCTGTGCTGGTTGTGCTTTCGTTTTCCTACTATTCCTTGCCGTCCTACGCTATTGCTAGGTTCGTTTTTCGTTACTTTTTTTTTGTTGTGGCGTTTGTCTTGCTAAAGTAAAATCAATCGCGCCCCTATGTGCCGTCTTGCTCTCGTGGGTGCTTTTGCTGCTGTTTTGCTGCTTTGTGTAGCTGTTTATGTACAATTTCCGGACGGCCGGTCTTCTCAACATACCACCACAATCGCGTTCGGGTGAATACGCGCGGAAAGATGGGTTCGTCATCAGGAGCCCGGGAAAGAATATCGAGTAGAAATTGTGTGAGATTCGACGGTATGAGGGCGGATGGAGCACCCCCGATGAGTGGTGGGGTGGTCGGGTAGGGTATATATACCTACATACACATAATATATGGCAATTCATGGTTTAAATAAATACTTGAAACGCGCGTGTTTCCACCCCCCAAAACATTCCCCCCAGACAATTCCACTAGCGCTTGTACAATAGTTTGTATGACGCTTGTTAATGTTGCCACCGCCAGCAGTTCGTCCCATGGTTGTGATAGTGGTGATGGTGGAGATGGTGGTGGTGGATCGTGTTCGTGATGCTCCCTCCTGTTCTGTCTCTAAAGCACAACGTCGGGTAGTGCATGTGCCCTGGCCTAGTCTCTTAACGATGCGTCGTGTACAATTTTCCTTTCCTTGTAGTAGATCTCCTCCGACTCCTTGTCGCACAGCAGCAGAACGACGGCACCGAACAGGAAGATGGCCGCACCCCACCCGACGCCGTACGCCCAGCCAAACTCCCACACCAGCCGGTTCGCTGTAGGAAGGAAGAGTGAAAACGATTCGCGTCAGTGTTGTTTTTTGTGACTGATTTTTTTCT
>JXXA01006334.1:0-12360 GCA_000956255.1 Anopheles punctulatus
AAGTGAGCAAGACATGTACAATAGTAAACGATGCGTAACATTTCAATAGCGTAAAGAAACAACAGATCAATTGAAAAGATCCCGGCCTTCCATAGTGAATACAGTTTTTATAAATCCTTTTTTTATGAAACGTATGGGCTTAGTTCGTTCTTCGACTAAAATTTCTTAGCGAACATACTTTTGAGTCCTCAGAACAGGATATGACCGCTAGGGGTCAGACCTGAAGAATACGGTGGATGCGAAAGCAATTCGAAGTCCAATTAATGGTTTGAACAGTAACTGTTGAGGGCCTTTGTTTCTTCGAGGTAGAAGTCAATGAACATTAGTCTTAGTCCATGCGCCATCCCAAAATACAGACGTTTCGCGCGGTTGGATTTGGAGATGGATTTAATCATAGTTCCACTATCTATGTGTCAGACCAGGGACTTTTCATTTGACCTGTTACACTGGTCAAAACCGATAAATACTGAGCCACAGACGAACAAAAATACTATGGTTTAAACCGATTGTCAACGGAAGATGATGAACAAACGTATGCAGTAATATATTTATATTTTTGTGATCCGCAAATAAATGTATCAAATGATGTGCAACAGAAACTACATAGCAGTGTGTTGATTCTTTCTGCGTGCCCGATAGCCGAATCTGTTAAAATTGCTGCAGTGTTACTTATGATCGAGAAAAACTAAATATAAAAGGAGTGAAAAAAGAAGAGATACTTTTGGGTTTGTTCTCTAGTTCCGGTATATCAAGAACAGACCGAAAATGTTAAAGTTGAGAGAACATGTCATGTGGGTCTATGTTGTTGCAAATGACACATCCCTTTTGACAGCCAGCTTTTGTTTACCGCTAGCAACCGAGCGTATTGTTTCGGTACATAACACCACCGCATGGACCAGCAGTAGGCAGCGCAATAGAAGTTAACAGTTGTGTAATGTTGCGATTAATACGGTTTTTAGGATGCTCTCAGGGTACATTCGCACTAAAATGGACAGGGCCAGTACACACCAGCCTCGTGGCCCGACTGGGCACATTCCAGCCGCGTGAATTTCAATACGAAACCTCTGACGGCGAAAGTGGAACGTTGATGCATCGCTTCTCCCGGCACGTGTCCCTGACCAAGCGTGATTTCACCGACAAAACTAAGTATGGTTTTCGAGTGTCGAATTTTTATCCCTTACCGGACGTGAATAACTATGGGCAGCAGATACGTGAGCTGGCCACCGTGGATCTAGCTAAATTGATTACCTTTACAACGGATTTTCGTAGTAAAACCGATTTTCGCTCGTACACGGACATCGTGAACACGCTCGATGAGGAATGCGTACGCCGGGTGCCGGGAGCAACGGTGTACGAGCTGCTAGAAATGTTGCACTGTTTCATGTACCTGTTGCCGAACAAAATCGCCCAGCTGAAGGCGTACCAGGCGGCCATGCCGAAACTGATCGAACTGTTTGCCGGTGCGGAAAATGAACGGGATTTTCTTTCGATAGTATTTTTCCTCGGTCTTTGGAAGCGTAACCAAACCGGCACGGTGCTCATGAAGGAGTTTCTGCAACAATACCTGGATCGATATCTAACGGCGGACCTTTCTCGAATGGATTTCGTCATACTGGCGAACGCGATGTACAAAACGAGCCTGCGCTTGGCGGACGAGTCAAGACCGTTCAAAACAAGGCTGATCTCGGAAATAGTTGGATTCGACAACGGAGATGATCCGGCGCTTCTTGTGACGCTAATTAAGTGCGCCCGAATGAATCGACTTTCGTCGGTTGAAATCATCGAAAAGATACGCACCTTTACCGAATCAAACTTATCGAATCACAAGCAGCTCGATTTCCGCGGTCTTTCACATCTATTTGCGTACATTGCGGATAATCGCGTGAAGGACGATGCGTTGATTGAACAGTTTGTCGAAGGCTGCTGGACTCGCTTCGAACAGGAGGTTCGGATTAACGGATTTGAAACTCGCTCACAGTCCTGTCGTCCGAAGGATATTGCAACATATGTGTGGTCTTGCGCTACACTTGGTGTGCCGATGCAATCGTTTACTGAGGTAAATTTAAACATGCTTGAAAAGGCAATACGGTTGAGGGTGGAAGCTGGTGAATATCGCTACGCCTCCGACGTACTGGTCGATACGATTCTTTCGCTGTGGATTTGTGATCGTAAATCGATCGGACTGTTTCGACTGCTGTTCAAAGATCGTGCGCTGGTACAGAACCTTCGAAAAGAGCGAACAAAGCTGGAATCACGCAAGGATCTATTGCTGAGCTGTGCAGAAATTGATCTACCAGACGCATGGGAGCTGATGAAGCCGGTCAGCAAGCCTGGCGATGCATTCGCACTGGAGCGACGTGCTCCGGACTTTCTTATAAGGCCCGCTCTTAAGAAAGTTGCAGAGTGTTTAAGTTTGCTTAAAGAGCAGAAACAGATTCCCATCGCTTCGATCACCTTTAATCTGCCGGTGAAGCATTTGAACATTGCTGGTGTATTGGTGCAAATGTCCACGGGAGGTGTGCGTAATTTGGACGTGCTTGATGATAAGCATTGTCTGAGCGACAACGAATCACCAGTAGGGCTGATGAAATTGAAGTCTAGAATACTTGCCGACAAAGGCGTTGACAGAGCACTGGTAAGCCCTTTTAGAAGGACTAGTAATAGTAACAAGAAACTAACTTTTAAATGGTTTTTGTAGGTTAATGTTTGCAAAATCAACACACCAGAAGAGCTAGCTGCAGAGCTGAAACGAATATTGGTAGTGCCAGAGGAACAAAACACGTGAATGTAGGTCAGACCATGTAGTATAATAAACCCATCCAAAGGATCCTGAAATAGTTCCAGACTAAACCCAATTCAGAAAACGTTTTTTATGGTTTTGTTCACGCTCGTTTGTTCATGATGTATTTCTTATTTGTTTATTTTGTCATCTTACAACACCTAATTGCACGTACTTTCGACCGATTTCGATTTTATCCGATAAAGTTGAACACGACCAGATGGAGGATTATGTGCGCGAACACGAAATCTGCGAATCCACGTTCCGGTGAGATTCCCAAGAATTGCTCCTTGTTCTGGGGGTTCGACTGAAGACGGAGACATACTGAGGAAAACAAGCAAACACAAAGCAGTTAGCAACTGCAGTATTGGAAATAATGGAGTTTACGTACCACCCAGCACGAAGCAGCTGACCGTGCTGATGAACCCGGCCAGGAACGAGTTGAACGGGAATGTTCCAACGAGGCAACAGTAAACAAACTGAATGATGCCGGTCAGCAGAATGTACAGCAAGTAGGCGTCGACAATTTTCAGCTTCTTTGGCGTACGGACCGTGTACTCGTCGTAGAACTTGTGAAGCACTTCCGTGAGGTTCTTCATTGTGGAATGCGTGTTAAAGTGTTTTAAGAAACGGGAAGAATTGCAGAATCCGCAGCAGCATAAATAGTTGTGCTTGAGATGAGGAAATTTTTTGTATCTTGTGTTTTTGTGACGTGTGCCTTTCATCAATGACACTGATGCATGAGTGGGTGTTTATAGATGCTGGCTCACTGCTTCAACAATATCTGCAGTGTAGCCAGCAAAGGCAAAACAATTTAAATTCACAATCATTTTAAGGATAAAACGTGTTAATCTATTGATTATAAAAGGACGATGAATTTTTATTGAAAATCTTTCTATTTAAAATATATCTATGCTATTAAATGTCACTTCAATGACCGATCTGTTACACACAGGAAAGAACAACGAACATAATCAAAGCAACATTTCTGTTTTGTTTTCCTAGCAGTGGAGGTGCGATTGCTCGCAATCCGTTGTGTGCAGGAGAAAACTCCTAAAATATTTGGTCATCAATCGTTTGAGGAAGTGTACTAAAATCTTTCTGTGGTACAAGATTGATTAAAGAAAATCGCAACACTACGATTCTTCATACCACCCAGTCCAGTGTTTTGTGTGTTTGTTGTGTACACATTCCTTCGTGGTCTCTTTGTTACGATATCGAAGGGTAAAATCTCGATTATCTGTGATCGTAATAAGTACGCATTTTTGTCTACTGTATCGTTTAAGTGCTGTTTTGCCCGTGTGTTTACGTTAGTGCCCGTGAATTTTGTGTTAAATGTTTTGAGGCGCATATCGCCCGGTCCGTCCCGGATTAAAGTGCAAGAAATTGGAACACGTAAAAGTGTCCTAGGTGAACCGCCCAACCGAGAAATCGCAGCGCGCACTACAAAGGGGATTAGTTTTCCTGGTCCGTATCAAAGATTGCCATGGAAGACTTCACGCCATTGATCAATCTACAGGTAGGATTAATTTTCCGATCCATCCTATACTATCGATTTTCATCTCCACTTTGAATGATTTCCGAGCTTGTGAGAATGAAAACATTCCACTGTAGCAGGTGCCACCGGTACTAAACGGACATCGCCCTTTTAATCTGTCCGCTGGTTGGGGGAAAAGATACACCGACGAACAATGCAGGGAAACCTCGGAAAAACCGTCATAAATTATATAATATCAAAGTGTCGTTGTCACCCACAAAGTCTCTATTATGTTATGTTTTTAGAGTGCAAGCCCGCATATTTTTTTGCTTTATTTAATATTTCTTTTCAATTTGTTCTTATCATTTTAGTTTATTTATTAAAGCAAACGCATGAATGTGTCCTCTTTAAAAGAAGAAACAAGCACAAAAACAATTGGTGCACGGAAACCGGCGTCGAACAGCATAAAATTGTACATAACAAGGCAACAGTGGCGCTATTAGTCTTCTCCAGCACAAACGCCTGTTGACTCATACTAGAAGCGAACGAAGCAAAGGAACTAAAGCGAAGCAAAAGTTTCCACTGGCGTTGGCAGTGATAAAACAAAGAATTGCGCGTAGTGCTTTTGCATCCAGCCAGCATTCCAGCATCCTTCTCCAGAAGCGGAACTTCAATTCAGTCGCTGAAAAGTGAAGACCGGGGAGAAAAAAGTGTGGCGCGAAAAAAAAAACTTCCTCATAATTGCTTCACGTGCTGAAGCGAGCAGAATAATTTATTTGTAAGTTTTATATGTTTTTTTTAAATTTTATTTTATATTTGCTTCTTCACTTTTTTACTTTCCAACAAATTCAATTTCACTTTTTTCAGATTTTCATAGGCACTTTTCATTATTTAGCTAATTTTCATTTCTCCCCACGACTGATTCTACCACAGACCACTGTAATAAAACCGGCACGATCCGTAATGTCCATATAAGTTGAACTTTTCTATAGGGGCAATTTGTACCACCATCGCTGTGTGATGAGGGCTGACTTTTTGTTGTTATTACAGCGATAAGAACAATTTCTGGGCGGGCAGGGCATCAGCGTATCCCATGCCACCAACATGCTGCTGATATCGGTATCTGACTGTTCACTTTAATTCGGAAATTTGCACCGATTTCGAGATGGACTCGAACTGGTTCAAACTGTATAGGATTTATACTAATATTTGTGCTTACTGGAGTTTAGGTTAGAAAACAGCTTAACAGTGGCAAAGTGCACACATCCTGGTTGCGTTTCCAATGAATTTGATGAATAACTCCTCCATCCCACCCTACTGTATCACCGGAAGAGAAAGGGAAAGCGCACTGCAGGCACAGAACACTATCCATCTTCCATCAAATATTCTTGTGCGGTTAGAAAGGATAACTCTTCCCCCCTCCTTCCCTGAGCGTTTCCATCGGCAGATGAACGATGACGCGATACATGAATAAAAATGAGATGCTTAGCACCCGGTAAAACAGGGCTTCTTCGGATGCCTCTTGCCTTGCAGACAGTCAGCTTTTCGAACCGTTGTGTGGTGGATGGGTTGTGATGAATGGAGGATACGTGTTGGTTGACCTGGCGCACAACAAGCGATATTAATTGGGCATGCTTGGGAGCTGTTTGTTGCGAAGCATTGTGATCCTAGAAGGTGCTAAGAGACCTCACACACACATACACATGAGAGCTGCGTCAGCGTTTGGGTGCCTGGTGGGAGAATTATTGTACTCGTTAATTAACTCTCCCATGCGGAGTTGATATTTCATTGTGTTGCAAAGATGAATCATTAGCTTTTTATTTTGTTTAAATTGTATTTGTTTAGTTGAAGGTGCTTTTATACACTTTGCCGAGCATAAAGTATTTACCAAACAAACGAATTTATGGTGCAAAACGCTTGGTCAACGCTTTGTGTTCCGCACAAGCAAGTCAACACGCCCGGTGGCACGTGGCACGATAGAAGAACCTAAGCAACAACACAACAAGGTACTAATCGAAAAACCAAACCTTATTAGCTTTGCAAAAGGGCGTATAATGTCCGGCAATTCGTTCCATACGCTCGTCTGCTAGGTAGAACCTTTTGAAGACGGGCATCTACCCAAAAAAGTGAAATGATTTGGCCCGAAATTAAATCTCCCGAGCCCGACCCATCGTTCCGGTTCCGAATCAGGCCACGCTCGTAGAGGTTCTGTGAACTTTTGGCGTTTTTTTTTTCGTCGCGTCGCACCAGCTGTACCAGCGATAAGCCGCGCGATGCTAATTGAACTGTGAAACTGTAGGAATTTTCTGTCGGCGGTGGTTCAAAAATCGTAAAGCAGCGAGCAGTTCGGACATCACAATTAGCCGTGGTTCAGTGCTCAAAATGCTTGTGGAGCGGTTGCTAGTAGCACTAGTAATAACCGACCAGTTTCTCTGCTTATCGTGTGCCGCGTGGTTGTGCGAATTCTGCCCCACGATGAGCTCGTCTCGTCTTGATACCTTAGAAAATGCCTTCACTTTTACAGAAATACCAAAGATGAGGTTGCTTGTCACTTGGACATTAAATGAGGCTTATAGTTTTCGATACGCCTGCAAGGATGGGTGAGGCTGTGAAATGTTCATTCGCTTGCCCCATTAGTCTAGTCCGCTTCAGCCAACGGGGGCGTAGTTGAAGGCTTTTCTTGGCATGGCAACGCGTACATCTTTTACTTGAAGTGTGTTTATCGCTATGAATCTCGCACAAGGGTGAGAAGAACTGTTGTCCGTTTCCGTTCACGTCCCCAAACCAGTAAGAGGCTTTCGAGGGATGTTGGTGTAGGGTGTAATGGGACACATAATCGGAAAACACGTCAAAAAGAAGCTTTACTTGCCTGCCTTCGTCATGGTCAGTATATCGATAATGGGAACAGGTCGGTTTTATGATGTTGCTGTCCGTTTTGATCGTGTATTATTGGGTGCACGCATGAGTAATGGACTTTTTGTTGAATTTTGAACATAATTGTGATGGTTTCTTATCTGTCATGTTGGCTTTAAAAGAAATGTTACCGATAGATTTGATCACAAAACATTTTTGAACATAAAAAATACTATAAACTTACTCACGTAGCCTTAGCTCCAAAGAGTTCCAACAATGTAGAAGAAATGTAAAAGTTTTTTCACTTGCTCCACCTTCGCCAGCGGAAGAAATTTGTACGAAAGTGGTCAACGAAAATTGCATTCGTGCTGTGGACGAGCAACGCTAGGCAGCAGTTTCGAGGAGCTTCACAAACGGCGACCATTGCGCGGTCGCACAGACGGACATTCCAACTGTCGGAACCACCGAATGTAGGTGTAGGAATTTGGCGAAAGAAATTTTTCCTTCCCCTCTACCGTCATTTATTACGCACGGAACGTGCCACCGGTCCGCCGTAAGGCAGCACAAACTGGCGGCACTTGCAGGCATAGAATGTAATTTTACCATTTCCTGGCATGTCGGTGTGCCAGGCCGGGGCGGCAGTGGAAATGTTGTCCCTGTTTGACGGACACCAGTGTCCTCGCTGATTCGAATGCGGCTGAGCTATGGGCAGGAGCTTCTCCCGTGCTCCATGCGATTTAATTGAATTTCTTATCAAATATTTACTCTCCTTCCTACACTGTTACGGAATATTTACCCTAAATTTGCTCTTTTTCGATTCGGAATCGAATTTTTATGCGTTTGTTTCGTTTGTGCGGCCGTTTACTTCCGGCGTGCTGTTTGCTTAGTACACCGCCTCCAAAAAACCCACTTATTTCTACCCTTCAACGTCTACCTGCTGTCTCTTTTAAAATCTGGAATCCCTACGTACAACAACCCCCTTTTGTGTGTGTGTGTGTTTTTTTTATCAACTCTCCGCAATCGCCATCACGAAGCTCGGCTATCAGGAGACACGCTCAGCATACGCACCAACGTGTTGCGCCCGGTGGTGGGGTAGGCCATTGTTTATGTAGGACAAATAGAACCGCAACATAATGGGAAGCGGTGGTATTATGCGGTGGAGTGCGCGCGACAGGCAAGGAAAAACTCTCTCATCTTTCTTCCGGCGCGGATAATCGTCCGTAACCAGAATGAACGCGGCACGGAGGACTTTCTAATCATGGTGGAAATTTTCCATTCCCTTCGCTGTGTGTTGTTGTTGTCAGTGCACGTGTATTGTTCAAACGAAACGTTTGCCTACCGGCAGATAGTACGGCTGCATTGGTTGACCCTTGCGGGAAAGATAATAAACGTCATTTGTTTGAATGATAGCGTTTAAAGTAATTGGGGATTGTTCACTTTTACTTGCACGCGATAACAGCCGCGGTGCGGTTGATGCAGGAAAGGAAAATGGTATGGAAAACGTTCTATATCGAAGTGTTTAAAGTATGCCTATCCCGTTGCGACAGCGTGAGGGGTGGAGGTGGAATCTACGGTACAAGTTTTCCATAGACGTTTGAGATACTTGAAGGTACTATCGCGGCGAAGTATCGGAGAGGAAAACTGCTTCTTGCTTTGATCATTAATATTTGCTAGGAATCTGAAAAGAGCACAGCACCTTCAATAGCACAATTGCCCGGGGAATTTATTGGAAAGTTATTAAATTTTCGAGGTTCCTTTGGAGTGTGATGATCATAGTCAAAAAAACATCTGCAATACGTTTAAAATAACTCCCGGCACAAACTTTCGTGCACAAACTTCACCGAACCTCAACTTTTCATGAGGTTGCAAGTTGTTTGTTTGTTTTTTTCTAAGAATATGTTCCCCTTCCCAACAGAGCACAATTTACACCTGGAATAATTCTATTTTTTGCTCACAGCCGCAATGGCACAAGTGTTGTGAATCACCATTCCTACCGTTGCTAATTGCACCTTTAGTATAAAACACACGTTCGCACCTTTTCTTGTCTGTGAAATGCTTGTGCCTTTAATAATTGCATATTTTTCTCTTCTTGTTCTCCGCCCGTGCATAACTCACAGAGCTCGGGAAAGATGAAAAATGAACGTGTACCGCTGCTGGGAAATGCGGCCGAGGGTGGCGGTGGGTCGAGTCTGGAGGCAGACGAACACCAGCGGCTGATTGCCCGTCCCGACCTGCGCAGCTCCCCGGAAAACATGATCGTGGATCCATCGAACGACACGGACAGCCTGCTGACGACGAAGGAAGACCCCATGTACGGTTCGTCCTCCGGCGAACCGTACGAACCGTCGATGCACCGCACACTCGAACATCCGACGACCAACCTCGACACGATGATCCACCTGCTGAAGGGCAACATCGGGACCGGTATTCTCGCCATGCCGGACGCATTCAAGCACGCCGGCCTGTACGTCGGGCTGTTCGGCACACTCTTCATGGGCGCCGTCTGTACGCACTGCATGCATATGCTGGTCAACTGCTCGCACGAACTGTGCCGCCGGCTGCAGGTGCCATCGCTCAGCTTCGCCGACGTCTGCCAGCGGGCGTTCGAGTCCGGACCGATCGGATTGCGCCGCTACTCGAAGCTGGCGACGAATTTGATCAACATGTTTCTCGTCATCACGCAGCTCGGCTTTTGCTGCGTGTACTTCGTGTTCGTGGCGGCCAACCTGCGCGAGGTGATTGCGCACTACTTCTTCGATCTGCACACGCGCGTCTACCTGCTGCTGCTGCTCATTCCGATGGTGCTGCTGAATTTGGTGAAAAATTTAAAGTATCTCACACCGATCTCGCTGATCGCGGCGATACTTACCGTGACGGGTGAGTGTGGGGACGGGTGGTGGAAATAACAATGAATACGTAATTGTTAACCACCGTGTACATCCCGCATCCGGCACCCATCATACCGCTGACCATAATGGCTCGTTCCGTTTTTTTTGTCAGGACTCTCCTGCACCTTCTACTATATGCTGCAGGATCTGCCCAACACGCACACCGTCAAGCCGTATTCAACGTGGGCTCAGCTACCCCTATACTTCGGTACCGCCATTTACGCCTTCGAAGGCATCGGGATGGTGCTGCCGCTGGAGAACAACATGAAAACGCCGGAAGACTTTGGCGGTTGGTCGGGAGTGCTGAACACCGGAATGGTGATCGTAGCCTGCCTGTACACGGCGGTCGGTTTCTTCGGCTACCTTAAGTACGGAGACTCGGTCAAGGGCAGCATAACGCTTAACCTTCCCGGTGAAGAATTGTACGTACCTTTGAGTGTGTGTGTGTGTGATTGTGTTTTGTTTTTAAATGGAAAAACAACATTTGCTTACTATGTCTTTTGCGTCCCTTTTCATTTGCTTGCAGCATTGCGCAGCTCGTGCGCATCATGATGGCACTGGCCATCTTTTTCTCCTACTCGCTGCAGTTCTTCGTGCCGATGTCGATACTGAACGTGCACATCCGCCGCCGGCTGCACACGGAGCAGTCGCGTCTGATCGGTGAATATCTAACGCGCGTATCGCTGGTCGTCTTTACGTTCATCCTCGCGGCGATGATTCCCAATCTGGGTGCGGTTATTTCGCTCGTCGGTGCGGTCAGCAGCTCGACGCTGGCCCTGATCTTTCCGCCACTGATCGAGATCGTTACGTTCTGGCCGGATAAGCTCGGTCGGCATTACTGGGTGCTGTGGAAGGACATTGCCATTATGGTATTTGGCATCCTGGGTTTCATCTTCGGCACGTACACCAGCGTGGCACAGATATTGAACCCGGATTTGGTGTAAAGTGCACGGAGAGCATGCACACATCGGAATCGTGTACATTGTATGTATCGTTGTAAGTGTACCGTTTTCGTTAATAGTGTTCTGTTTTCCTGTTTGGTTTTGTTTGTTTGTTTGTTTGTATTTTTTCGTATCAAACATTACGAGTCAACCCACTGCTCGTATATCCTTGTTAACGCATATAATATAGGGCTTTGTGAAAGAGCTATATCTACTATCGTCAGTTTCAGTCATTTTAGGCGGCATCATTAGGAACAGCGCCATGAACTTCATCAGTAAAACATATAAATACTTAATAATGAATTGATAAAGTGATTCCATGTTGAAGATTACACTCAAATCGGCGGAAAATCTTATTATGAATGCATTATTAATGTATTTAAAAGATCGTTCGATAGACTTTGCCTGGTGGACCTTATTTTCATCATTTGAATCCGGTTCGAAGGAACAAACCAAATGAGGGTTAGTATGTTCTCCGAACTGTACAACCATAATCGATAATTTGCTCTCCGTAACGTGCTCGATTGCAAACAGAGATGCTTCTTCCGCATAGACATATACACTTAAGTCTACCAAGGCTGAACTGAAAAAAAGATAATAATAACCATAGCTCACGCGCAAAACGCAACCCGAATAGTATGTGAAACTACCAGCAGAACAAAGTGGTGCAATATTTGCGCATGACAATAATATTTACTCAAAACTGTAGTGCGTTGTTCGGTGGTGGATGAATTGACAGATGGAAGGGAATGTTTCACTGTAAAGTGAACGACGGAGCAAAAGAAACATCAATAGATGGTGATAATTATTGTGTAAAAAAAATCTAAGCATAATATAATACGGATAACCGCCATAGATGGATGCACTTGGGTAAAGTGTGCGTCTACACATATTTAGGTGTGATTTCGTTCAGATTGCCTATAGCAACTTCATCAAAAAAGGAGAAAAACAACAACAAACAAGGCTCAAATCTCCCTACCCCTTCTTAGGCTTTGTAGCAAACACTAGACATTAGTATACCGTACGAAAAGGCTGTTCTCCTGTTTCTTAGGTTTTGTTTTCCTTCAGCAAAAATTGCCGATTTGCCTCCGAATCGCCTGAGCGCAGCATTATTAATTCGTAAGCGCATTGTGTAAACAATAGGCACGGGAGGGGCTCAAACTTCATAGTCCATTAGCTCGGGAGTGTGAAAAAAGGATTCACACGGTTTGTTCTTCGGTTTAATGCGGGGGTATAATCGTTATAATCTGTTAACTATATTCTATCGTCATTCTATCAAGATAATCAGTTTGTTCAAGAGCAGGTGTCAATGTTTTAGTCATGGAAGATATGGCCCTGGGTAAGGTACAATGCACGAATTTAGCAACGAACACTAGGCGAATGGAACGTATTTCAACGATATTTGGTTCAAATTCACCTGTC
>JXXA01006339.1:0-15173 GCA_000956255.1 Anopheles punctulatus
AAAAAAGGAATGAGATTTTTTTAAGGCATATAATTCTTAAGACGTTATTTTTGCCCCTAGTTCCGAGTACTCTTTAATCATAAACCGGTGTGCGGGATGGGGGTAACATTAATCGATTCTTCGACAACTTTCGGACGGACTCGGGTTCGTGTTTTGTTTTTATCCAGAAAAGTGGCTCAATGTGGCGACCGTAAAACACTACTTTTTGACACTGTGGCAGATGCTGCAGTATGTGCTAGTTTTAATTGACAGTTTGAATTGTTACACTATGGCGTGGCTTTGCTTAACCAAGAACGCTAACTGGATGGGGATTTTCGGTTGCGGGCATAATAAATCTTTATCGCTGCAAACGGCGCGATAGCAACATTTATTGTCTTGTACCGATTTGGAGGCCTGACTTTTGTCCCCATTTTCGTTCGATACGTTATTTCGAACGCTATGAAGCGTGTTGTCGATATTGGCAGTTGTGTTATCCCCAAATCTGATCCATTTTCGATGCCAACAAAACATCATCGGTCCACCGTGGGGGCGGCCGCACAGGGAACCCGGAACACTCGGAAGCACTTAGAACGTCTGGGTGGCTGCCGGCCTGCCCGACACTCCATTTCTCTCGCATCCGTCTCGTGACAGATGTACTACCTATTAAATTGATATTTGGGAGCGATATTTCGGTGAAAAATGGTGCCCCATTGTTGTTGACATAAATTGTGCGGTAGTACACACATACACACACATGCACACCTACTAGCCAGTAGGCAGTAGCAGCGATCGTAGTGCCGCTGTGTTCGGTAGTACTAGCGCGGTGGGTAAGAACGTCGATAGCCATAAATGTCACCGCATTTGTCTCGCACGCCCGGTGTTGCCGGCAATCGTTTGGCAGCTCGTCAACTAAACGCTTGCGGTTCCCGTGTGTATGGCCGTAAGTGCTGTGGTGGTTCGTGCGTGTTTTTTTCCTGGCGTTTTAAAAGGGAGGTGCGTAACGTTCTTGCTTTGCTCCGTTCGGTTCTCTCCCTTGCCGTTCGATAGGCTATTATTCAGCGGCTTGGCCCGAGAGTGTTTGAGCCCTCGAAGCTTCTGACATGTTCCGGCAAGTTAGACATTTGTCAAAAACACCTCCGTCGGTGTTGGTAGGACGGTGTGGGTAGGCTGCATCAAATACATAACCTGATAAGCTGATCGAGATCGGCTCAAGTGCGGTCGAGAATACGCTAAGAATGCTGTACGGAATAGTTCCGAAGTGGTGCTATGATTGAAAATTCGTGATTCGTGAAATCAGTAAACCTTAGGTTCAAATTTAAGCTGCTCGAGGATGAAAGCAAATTTACACATAAGGATGCACACTTACGAAGTTGAACCATGAAATCGAAAAAAATATATTCGAGCTGTTTTTTGATTGGTGAACTCTAACATTATAAAAAAACATCTACAACAACGAGGCAATCGATTACATGTACGATATAACTTTTTTATGGTTCTGGAATTTGAATTACAGTAACTCCTATTTTTGAATCAGTAGTAAAACTACGTAAAGATTACGTAAAAGTTTTCCTAAAAATTCTTGAAAACGAAACTATCAAAGATTAGAGATTAATGAAATATTTGACACATCGAATGGAATTAACATAATTTATCATTGCAATAGGAAAATTAAATTAAAAAATACGCATTAAAAAATACTATCCATTATATTAGCTATAGATTAATTTATTATCAAATATTAAACATTTTTTTCCAATCATGTCCAATTCCTCAACTGATGAAACAGTATGTAACGGAAATACAAAAACCATCTTAGGAAACAGTATGTAAATCAAATACAAAAACCCTGTATTAATGGAAAAGTTTCCTTAACTCTTTAATTATCAAATGATGCTTCAAAAAATAAAAAATAAGCAAACATTTTATTACACATGATGTTAACCTACAATTGGGAAAAAATGTATGGCTAAAAAAACAGATTATACTTTGTATTCTATGTTTGCAATCATACACATTTTTAAGGTGTGTAAAAAAAATAAATAATATGAATAAAATTAGAAACGAGGCAATTACTGGTGTGTTAATCAATATTGACATATCTGAAGATAGAAACATCTTGAATTTTCCACCACTTTTTGTTTTTATTTACGAAATGCGAAATGTTTTGCGTTTGCTGTGTTTGTAACACAACTTTTCGAAAACTCCGTAATAACTTAATATTTCAGATCTTTCTCTCTGTCCTTTTCTGTTCGTCAATCAGTCCGTTGACTCCAATCATTTAATCGTCATCCGATACTGTTTTCCTCGAACTCGTATCCTGTTTTGACTTGTGGTGGCGAAAACAATTCAATCATCATATTCTTCCCTTTCCGTTCGTCTCGTACGAACGTCTGCTCGTCTGCCCACTTGCCTGTCCAAACCCGGGTTGGGATTATTTTACGTTCCAGTGGTGGTTTGATACAGATGCTTGCCGAGCATTTGATACGACACGGCGTAATGGTCTCGAAAATCTGTTGATTTAGGACACCTGCTGATGGAATCGCTCGGTTAAGGTGTGTTTGTGTTTTTCTTTGTTTTTTATTGCTTGCTTCGCATCCTTTCTAACTCGTATTTCTTGACCTTCGAAATAATATCATAATGCGGTAGTGCGTAGAAGCGATGGTAGGAAAGGTTTACAAGCGAAAAATAACTTCAAACACGTCCATCAACCCAAAAACAAATATGTTTTGCGAGGGTTAATGCTGTTGGCTTCGTTTGACCCATTACGGCAAGGTATGATTTATTGATGAATAAAAACGTCATTTCCTGCTGCTGACATGTTTGGTCAAATCGTCCATTCTAGCAGTGTTTTTTGTTTCAAGACGCAATGTGGCCACGATTACATTTTAATGAGTGAATAATTGTACTGAAATATTCATCAATTTTTCTTCACCGTGATGACACAGAAAATTCATCATCCATATAAATGCAAACAGTAAGTCACACTTTCTTCACACTCCATTACAATCGAGCCTCACAGGAAAAGAATAATCTAATTACCACAAAGTTTCTGAGAATCATTATTTTTCCCTCGCCTTGCGCGTTTCTCATTACATTTCATCCCGGGCAGATTGAACCGGAGGTGTATTTTGTTCGATTTGTTTCGGTTCGCCTCCGGTTCAGTTTGCCGCTCGCGGCTTTGGCATTTGACGTGCAGACAAATGATCGCTTTAAGGCTTCACCTATTTTTGGACACTTTCAGTTAGGAAAGCCGCAATATAGGGCAAAAAAAACTCACCAAATACAATTGTTATGAAAGAAGAGCCTGCGGCAAAAAGGGAGGTGATGAAGGTTGTATAATTATTTATAGAAGACTGATCAACTGTTACTCCCAAGTAAAATAAATGCTTCTCCATTCGCAGATTGCGTTATCGCGTATCGCGATGCAAGCAATTATTTCAAGCATTATGATCGAAAGATTGATCGAACTATGAAAAAAAAACTCTCACAAAAGTTCGGTTATGTGTCGAAGTTAAAAGCCCAGTCGCTTGTGAACCAAAGCATTCCAGAATAATAGAAACGAGCTCTTGAGCGTTCGTTAAAACGTGTTGCAAAGTTTATAATCCACCGTTCTTAGTGTAATTACATTCTGTATGGTAAGGAAATGAAGAAGCAAATAAATGGCGTTTTGGAAGAATTGATTCCAAATCAAGTTCGTGCGTTACCGAAATTTGAGATTGTACAGTGAAGTATAGCGTTAAAGTAATAGGAAGAAAATATCGTTGAAATCATGGGATGAAGTTGAGGTTTGTTATGTTGCAGACTAAATTCTAAGCTCTATGAAGTAGCCTTGAGAATTATAATTTTAAAAAATTAATCCCTGTTCGACATTATTAAATGGATTGAATGTTAACGGGTTGCTCCTTTTTTTTGCTTCTGTTTTTAATCAACTTTAGATAATTTGCTTAAAGCTTATGGACTCAAACATTGGAAATCTTTTGCTATAAAAGACATCTCCAAGATTCGTGGAGAGTGTTCGTGATTAATATCTTAATCAGCTTTAATTTAACGGGTTTCATTGATTTTTTAGTAATATTTTGTAGCTATTTTATCAAACATGTATAGGATCTGGAAGTTCGTTTTTGTGGCGATCATACTATTTGATGTCATTTTATTTTCTCCATATGAAAGCATAAATATAAATGATAAAATAAGTATCTTGGGTAGCATAATAATTGCATTATTATCATTACAAAATACTCAAACGCCAAATATAATCTTCAATCGGTCACACCAACGTTCGCCACGCACTGTTGGAACCCTTTCGTAGACCGCAAATTTGATTCGCAAAGGAGCAAGCAAAGTTTGCTTGGATTTATTTCGGTTGCCGTGCAGGAAAGCTCGTCAACAACACACATGCCGAAGAATTAGCACGGCTTGAGGAACGTTGGCGACCAGCCTTTCATCTGCTTGTTGCAAAGTGAATTAGCTCGTAATGTGAGTTAATGCAAAAGTTGCGCACATGAAGGTGGGCCCATGGGCGAACTTTTCACCAGCATTTTTTTGTTTTTTATCCCAACAACACAACCGGCAAAACGGGAAAGAATGCGTGAAGGCAAAAATGTATAACTTTTTTTTCCCATGCAGACTTACACCCTTATCGTTTGTTTTGCACAAATGGGCTGCCCTTAGGGGTGAAAGTTTTGCCGCCACCACCGCCGCCGTTTGCCGCGTCTACCCCACCTACACTCGCCACTAGCAATTATTACAAAGGTCCAATGTTTGAGCAGGCGACCGCGACAGACGCACCAAGACAAATAGCCCAAATTATGAACTACATGTCAAAGTTCAAGCAAAACAAATGCGCCGCCTTCAACAGGGGGCCAGTGAGGGGATCAAAAAGAAAAGAAGCAGGACAAAAACGACGCCCTTCAGTAGCACAGTATCGATTGCAGATTATTTTGTTTGTGCCGCAATCGCACCGGGAAGCACAAATCGATACGCATCGGGCACCATTTGGTTGTTTTTTTTTTTCGATAGAAGTTTTGTAAAGCCAATTAAATTAACCCCCAACCGGGGGGGGCACAACGGCAAGAGGCCGGTACGGTTCATGGCTTTTCGTTTGGATGGTGTCATATTATTCCCTTTCCTGCCATTCGTTCTTCTCGCTGGCTGGAAATGGCTGTCCTGAAAGTCGGTCCGCTTTACAGCGAGTTAGCGGTTCAGATTTCCAATTTCTCCTAACCGCAACCGATGCAAGGTTGGTATCAAAAGGTATCAAACTTTAATGATATTATTGCAAACGTCGTACCGTGGCGTCGTGCGGTGACATGGCCTGGTATCGGATTTCGAGCCAGTGTGACAGTATTTGGCGCACAAAAAGGCAAGTTCGTGCACGAAAAGAAAATTACTTCAATGGAGTTAGTAAACACGCGCTACCGGCTGGTCCCAGATGCAGACAAATATCGGAAATCGATAAATCGTCAAAGGTATCAACACTAACATTGAATTTAAATACCTTTTTGGAGAGAACTTTCCGATGATGAAAGAAGCTGTCGCCCAGTGTGATGTGATGTGTTGCCCAAAGAGATGAAACGGTTTTTTTTCTCGTTATTAAATCACAAGGAAATATTCATGTATTTTTCCGTGATTTATAAAAAGGTAAAATATAAAATTATAAATATTTGTTTTATTAATATAAAAAAATTAAAAATTAAAAAAGGGATAAAAAGTTAAAATCGTTGGTTTTGTTTTTGTGTTTCGAAAAATGAAATGATATTTTTGATCGTTTTTACGATTTTGTCATCCACATTCCTTACAATCTATATGGTCTCAAACAGCAGATAAATGGGAAAACATTTAAAATTCGAACATTAAATTTTGTGTTAAACTACAAACACTCAAATTCTTTTTCTTTTTAGAAATACTATTATGGCTGTGGACCAAGTTGATCTGCATGTAGGAACAAATTGATCTGTTATTTATCTGAATTTTCTAACATTCCGTAGTGCAATCTGGTTTACCATAATTTTTTTAAATTGTATTCAAACTCTTTTCGATGCCCAAATCTAGCAATTGAATGATTCCAAGTAATTTATGCTCTCCAGAAAATACCGACGAACACGAGATTTTTCAGAGTCGTATAGAGTGTTTTTAACTCTATTTTAAGAACTCTATAGTGTTTCTCAAATTTATCAAACCACTTATATAAAACCAATAATTTGAATGTGCCGAACACTACGACCACGTCTCTTTGCGATTTCCAAACGTTTCTACCCTTTATTCTCTCATCAGTTTACGCGTTTTTTTACTTAACTGTCAATTAAACGCACAAAGAATACGACGACCATTTCCTGTCTTCGAAGAAATGGAAGGGCCAGCTTAGGGATTCCATTTATGGAAGCAACTCCATTTTCATCTTCTGTTTTGAAGTTCTATAGTGTAGCTTCGAGATACTAAAACAACAGCTTAATTATAATTCTATCATTGTTTGTTTCGTACAATGGGATTATGATAGCATGTGCACATGTGCTTTGGCCCGCGCCTCAGTCGATGTAAATCACAGATTTCGGATCTAAAGTTAAGATACTTTTCTTTGGAACATCCTTCCTCACAATTTCTATAAAATGCTTCAATAATTGCCTCGCAAAGCATCGTGTCCAATCGCATTAGACAACGGCATGCACAGGCGAAACATCAATCCATATGCACAGGGTGTATCGTTTGCATCATTAGACGAAAATACCATCATCATCCGATTAGCTCAACTTTATCGGGATATTTTTCATGCCATCTATCCTGGACGGATAAAACGGCTGCCGTTTGCGGTTGACTCAGGGCAGGTCGTTGAATAAATAAATAAAAAATAAAAAAATGAAAAAATACGTTACCTTGCGGCTTACCGCCACGCGTACGGCATGAAGCTTTCATGTTTTTGGCCTAAATAATTAACAGGCGGGTTTGAGCACGATTTTCCTGCGAATATCTGTTATTTCCTGCGGTGCGCGGCTCGTACACGGACCCCGGGACCTTCCACGAACCGAACGCCCACAGGAAATTGTTCCTTCCTTCATGGGCACTGTTTCTGTCGTGCACTGTATGTGCGTGCGTGAGTGTGTGCGTGTGTGTGTGTGCGCGCGTGTCCGGTGAATCCTGTATAAACCGTTTGATAGGTGCCTGTTGAGATCGGATTTTTCGTTGTTGCCATTTTTCGTACAACACCGCTTGTGTTTGTGGCATTTCAGGCGTTTGCGTTAAAGTTCACAATCGTGGGCTCTGTTTACGAGCGTTTGTCCGAAGCCTGTGTCCGATTCGATGAACTTGTTTCTGCACCATGAGCTATTTTTCGCTCTGGTTTCGCGCGAAGCTGTTCAGGTGTGAAATTGTCGGAATTCATCGACGTGCGAGGTTGATTGAGTTTCGCCTGCGCTTGATTGCTATTGCTTTGTGTTGTTTGTCTTGAGCAGGAAAGTCAGGAAAAAGTACTCCATCAAACGGTTTTGAGCGTAATTGTTTTACCGTACTGCGGCTTACGCTCGGCCGGAATGCGGACGACATGGTTTTTACAATCCGCCAAGCTATGGAATGATGGTCCCGATGCCCGATGCCCCGTAACAAAACCACTCAACAACAGTTCCAAAAAGCAGCGAAACTGTTCGTACAAGACACCTTGGCCTCAGCACGCGCAGGACGACCGGGTAGTGAACGAAAGCGAAAGCACTCGCTATGGCCGAACAGCTGTCACCATTGCTGCCTTGGGCTCGCTCCATTCTGGCGAGCCTGCAGGAGCGCATAGACAAAGGAGCGAAAGAAAAAATTGATTTCTGTTATGTTTGTTTTCATCTTCTGCTTCCCGCCGGAAATTAATAATTCATGAGCTTACCCGAATGTCCTGACGCGTCTGGTCTCCCGGCCGGTCCGGGGTTGCATTCAAGACAGGGGTGCGCGGGTTGCCCCGCACAGTCCGCCGGAAGTCAGTTCGTTCCGAACCGGGCCGGCTGTGCTGTTTGTTTGGTTTCATTCGCTCTGCCGAAACATTCCGCAAAAATCGGACCGGCCTCTGTGTGCGCTTGCTGTACGCTTCCCCGCCCAGGGTGGAACGAAAGCTTCCGAGAAAGAGAAATATGTGTCCGCTCTGGGGAGATCGTCGTGGGCCCCACACCGCCAGCCACCACCGCCCATCCGGTGCGGTGGGTTTCAGGAAGCTGAAGAGCGTTGGGCAAAGCGGCTTTCGAGGGATAAGCATGTCCTCGGCGGCAGGCGGCGCTCCGTTTCGGTGGGAGCGAGTTTAATAGTCGTTTAAGTGCTGGGTGTTGCTTGTAATTTGTGCCCGTCCGTGCACGGTTGCCACGGAAACCGACCCCGGAGCGGAGATTGATTTGGTTGATTTGATTTAAGCACGCTGACCGTGAAGCGGAACAGCACCGAAAATGTATATGAAAACAAATATCGATTCGGCGTACGGTGGCAACCAAACCGCAGCCGTGAAGGTTGTACATGTCTTTATGTTTTTTTTTTCACCACGTAATGGGCTGTTTGTTTCGGGTTCCCAGTGGGACCAAAACAAGGGTGGTCGTCAGCACTTCGGCATGCCTTTCGGTGGTGCCTGTCCTAAACGCATTCGTTTGGTTTGGAGTTTAGAGTGTATTTAAAATTCATATGATTGCTATTGAACGATTCTCGGTGGAATTGAGTAAGTAAAGTATTTAAATGTGTCAGTATGCTACTGAGAATACTTAAAGCTGTTCGGATCCTGCAATCATGCCGTTAAATGTTGTTGCTTAATTCGTTATGCATAATACAGAATACATGAAATGAAAAACTGAAATTGTACTAAGACATTGAAATTGTACTAACAAGTTGTTTTAAATACGACTAATACATAAAATGCTTTACACATTTTACGTGATTGTATGATAAACAAAACGAGCAAATGTGTTTGTATTTTCTCCATATTTTCCACAAACCTTTTTCGTATGGAAAATTATTCCCAAATGAGAATTGTATAGAAGATATAGTTTTAGCATTTAGAAGTAGCTCGTGACTAGCATGATTTAACAATTTAAGAAACATTTTTCATTAAAACACTTTTCGAATCCTTGGTTTTTGTTAGTTGGTTTTATGGATTTCAAAGTACTAAGTTTTTTTTTTCGCTTCAGTCAGTTCGTTTACCCACATCCACCAGAAAGACTTATTTGTTATGATTGATTGTTTCCTAACATGAAAATTTTGGTTCAAAAATTGTTGGTTGCAAGTTCTTACTGCTTACAACTAATAGGATCAGTTAGTACAAGGTTTGGAGTTACATTCAACAGGTTTGGAGCTTCCTATCAACGAAATATGTTTGGTATTTAACGTTCAATATGTTGCTATTGAACAAATAGGTTTATTTTTGTATTGATATTTTTGTTTTAATTTTTTTTGTTACTAACATGTTATAACAAATTAAGATTATTTATTCATTTTTACTGTTTTGAATTTACACAATAAAGCTTCACAATAAAGATTCGTTTGATCTATTTATTCAATTATTACGATGCCAATACCGATAGAAATTAATGATATAATGATATTTTTGCGATTTATAACGCATAAAATAGTTTTATTGAGGAATCTACCACGGTGAATTTTAATCAACTTAAATAGAATTAATACATCAATCAATTAAAATTCATAATTAAATTTTCAAGTAACTATATTTTTCGATAACAATCTTACAAGCGTAAAATTTCTTTCTTATTGTAGCTTCGAGCAATTTATTACAAAATTTTGAAGCATTCCATAGAAATAAGACAGGGTGGAAGCAACAAACTGTGATTTGTGTAGTTAGTATAAAGTATTTAACGAGTTAAAGTCTATTGCGCCAACTTTTTTAACGGTTAAAACCGAAACCTGCGCGCTGTTTTCCGTTGCTCCATTCAAAAGGTACTAGGCGATGTTTTTACTTCGCCTCCCACTTGCCGATGTTCGAAGGAAAATATCCTTCTCCCACCATTCGCATCGGGAATTTCTCCAACCCGTCGGATTGACCGTTTCCTTGCTGCCGAAAAAAAGACCCGCACGCTCCTTAATTTAGATTGCTGTTGTCTGACAATAAACGATCGGTTTGTGGAAAATATTAAGACATTCCCATAGCGTTCACACCATCCATCAGCCATCCAGTATCGGGTATCGGTTGATTGAAAGCAGAGTTTCCCGCTTCGAGCGTTCTCCTGCGTTCCGAATGGGGAAGGAAGCAGTAGCGTGTGCGCATGTCCCAAGGCACCGAGTGTTCATCCGTGTACGTACACAAACCACCGAGTTTGGTGCGAGTGCGGCTGGAGGTGCGGTAGACGGTTCGAACCCGCATCGGTACGGCGCCGTGTGCTGACTATGCTGCATGCCGTGCACCGCCAGTCGGTGGATGGCTTCGGTGTGGTAAACATCGGCTGAAAACAGTCCCTGGTGAACGGAACGTACAGCGCGAACCGTGTGACAAATACGTCCGCCGCGTGGATTACGCGGACGACTGTTGAGTGTGGTGGAGTTTATGCTGTGAGCAAGTGCAACGGTACGCAGTGTGGAGCGGCGGTGCACGCGCATGTGATGAGGGTGCTGGTATTCGAGTGAAGCAATTATTTGCTGTGATCGTACTCGATTCGTCAGCTGCCTGTACGTGACGTGACCGAAAGACCCCGAAAAGGGGTTGAGAAAATCGTGTCACATATGAGCGGCAGACCGGCGGAGCTGCATTGCATTTGCCGGACTTGTGCTCGTGTGCACCAAAGCGACGAGTAGTTGAAACGATCGCTCGGATCCGCACGCCAAGCGGAAGGAAACATAATTTTCCACCACCGCTACCGCCCACGCCCGTCCCGTGCATACTCCCGTCCCGTGCTGCTGGTATGCTAATATCTTAAGACGGCCGGGAAAAGTGGCCTAACTATCCTTCTCAACTGCTGCAATCCATCACTCTTGCGCGGGCCGCGGGTTGTTACAAGGGATTACGAGCAAACGAACCGAACACGCAGCAGGAAACTGAACAGAAAGGCAGAAAGCGGCAAGCTGCGTTGAGACGAAAAAAAAGGGTTTCTGCGTTGGGTCGCAGCCGGTGAAATACGATGTATTAAAATTTGATCGTGGAAAACTCGAATCCCCCGTACCATCCGCTAACACGCATCGCAGTCGACGCTCGCGTAAAGCTGGGTCGGGTTGAGCTGAGTGAGTGAAAGAAGCGGCGGCAATTTTTAGTGTACGTGCGTGTGTGTGTGTGTGTGCTTGTGTTTTCCCCGAAAATGCGTGCGTCCCATAGAAAGAGAGTGTCAAATGGGTGAAGATATTACCGCACACCAAAAGGCAAACCCGTTCGTGGCAACAGTTGGGTGACAAATTGGGAAAATTAAGCTACTTTCTTCCGGCTCCAAGCCGTGGAAACCGACCGAAGAGGTGTACCGTCTGGGATTAATGTTGCTTCGTGTCCGCTATCTAAGTAGGCCGTTTTGCATGGAATCAACAGACACACATCGCCCGCTGTCTTTGCCTTTGCCGGGAGCCGAATCGAGAGCACACTTACCGTGCGGGTAGGGACATCCTCACTTCGTGCCTGCTGACAAGAAGGCGAATTTTTGGTTGAACCATCTTGAAAACTTCCCCGTGACCGTGGGTTTCGGGGTGGCAACGCTGGTTGAAGAGTGTGACAAGACAAGCAAGTTTATTAATAATCCCGGCACGATGTGACATCGCCGGGTGAGACGCGCAGCACAGCTCGGTGCGTGATTCGAAACAAAATATGACAACCTCCTGGAGTAACGAGACCGAGAGGGCGTTCTTTTATGTGCGCGCGTACGTGCGGGCCGTGCGTATGTATGTGTGTGTATGTGTGTACGTGTGCTTTGTGATTCGGTTCGAATTGTGCAATCAAGAGTCCTTTTTTGAATATTTATCTTCGGTTTGTCCCCGAGTTTAGGTTCTACTACAAAGGTGTTTGAATAGTGCGATTGTTTGTGCGTTTGAAGGAATTTAAACCGTACCGGCTTTGGACGTACAAAGACCGGAAGGTACGTGAGTGAGGGTGCCGGTGATTGTGCACCATCGGTGTCGGTGGCATATGCTGGATTAACGTTAAGTGTTGTCAGACACATTAGACGAGGTGTTGGATTAGGTGTGACGGTGCGTGCTAATCAAAGCGTGCTTCGAACGCAGGTGTCTGCTGTGTCGCAGGAAGCAGTTGATGGTGTAGACAGTTTTTTGATTCAGGTGAGTGTTGACATTGCACGAAATATTGGAGAAAATTTATTCATATTTGGTTCAGCAGAAGAAACTTTAAAATTTTGTTCTATTTATGTTTCAATTTTTATTTTTGTTAAAACAGTTTTATTATCAATTACTGATTTTACTGTGATTCACATTTCGTGTGAAAAAAAAAATAATAAAGCCCTGGTTGTTGGTTTCAAATACCGGATCATTTCACAAAACCGGATCACAAGGTATAGGAAATTAATTAAAAGTATTTTTACAATATTTTTCAATACTATGATTGATGTAATAGGATTCTGTTGACTAACTTAATAATAAAGTATTAACCAAACGTATCCATTACCTTTTTCCGTTCCCAACTTTTGTCTACAAAGACTTAATTTTGTGCATGTGTATATAATTCGTCTATGTATTAGCTCACCCTCATATTATTCTCACTGTTCAGATTAAAACTGTTTCTCCTTTCGTTACGATATATTTTTGATATTAATACCGGGATGACGCAATTGCACAGTCACTATGATAAATATATAAAATATGAATGAGTATTAAAATGATTTTTATTATTGTAATTTTATAATGGACACTTAAATTTTATTAAAGTTTACTTGCAGAAAGTATGTTTGAAAAAAAAAACAATTATGATTTTTACCGATTCCTAACTAACCTATTGACAAAGAACGTAGATATATTCGTACAAAAATAAAAAGAAGCTTTAGAAACAACACATGGTTCGACAAAACTGAAAACCCCCACCGGTTCGTCTCCATCGCCCCACGGGCCAGCGATAATTAATGTATCAATTGTTCTTTGCTGTGAAACTAGTCTATAATTCCATGGAGCTGCACTTTCGCAAACATTGCGCCGCACAATTCCTGGCGATATTTCCGATGACCGGCCAATAAATTGAGCACAACGCCATCAACAAACCAATAATTGAGCAACATGCCTTGTCAAATGCAAATTACCGTCCACAACTTTGCCACCGTCACCACCACGGGAGGAAAACTAATAACTTTACCGATCGGGTTTGAAGATAGCAGCATCAAGCATCAAAATCCCAGCTGAATGGGGCAGATCCGATCGAACTGATCGTTCCCGTCGGTGGCAGCCTGTGGGGTGTGTCAACACAGGATAAAGCGTCCGGCTGAGGCGCGTAGCGGCACCGAGCTAAACGATTGGATTAGGATTGGTAATTAAATTCCCGCTTTGCATATCGCTTTCCGTAGATAATTGCCCTTTCGCGCAGCGCTTCGCTCGGAATGAAATACTTTCGGCTTCGGGTAGGACGCGTTGCGTGCGTTGTAAGTAAGCGTGCAGCGTTCTCTCGATTAGCGTCTGCATGCACGGTCAAACGGGTGGCCTTCTTTGATGTGCACAGGTCTTTGCTTTCTTTTGGGCAGGGGTGGTGTTTGCGTTGAGCGAAATTGAACACGGATGACTGACAAATGCAGCTGCAATTCAATAACGTGTTCGTTCGCATGGTACATGTTCTTACCACGTTTATGCTAATCAATGTTGCACCGAGCCAATATCCACGCTGCGCGGTGAAGTGGAAGATCTGTTATCTGTCGAGCGGTATTTTTTTGTTCTTCCCGCTCATTTACCCTCAATCGGAAGCTGCCTGATGCACAGCAAACGATAGCGATTCCGTGTTCAATGAACGTGTAATGCGCTGTTGCTGGCATGTTGAAAACGATAGTGTTGCTTATCGAGTCTAAAAATAATAACGTTTAATTTATTTCACAGTCGAGTGAACCCGGCCTGCAGCTGGTGGTTTAGTCAACATCAATTTAATTTCCACCCAACGGGATTGGGTTTAGCTATTGTTGAATGCATATGTTTTGCTTATCGATCACATCATGCGCCGTCTTGATGCTTAACGGAGCACGGAATATGCACGGAAAGTGCGGAAAGTGTAGCTCTCGACGGTTAAAAAAAGCTTGATAAAAATACGTCACTATTAGTTAATGCCATCGTTCGTTGCGCGTTATGAATTATGCATGTGATGATTAATTTATGAGAGTGGTAGATCGTTCCTAACGCCAATTCACGGTGTCCACGGTGTGGTTAATTGTTTAATCGACTTTTCGGAAATAGACGGCAAAATTTAATCCTGTTAGTCAAACTAAATACAATTTTGCATATACTAAGTCACATCAAAACAAGGTCGTTAATGCAAATGTGAGCCAATGTTGGTTAACTCGTTGTTTTTCAGGTTTAGAAAACTAAACGATTTAACGTTGCATTCTCTTTGATAGGAACCTCTTTGATTTCCTTTCACTTGAGAAGGAGGAAAAGTATCAAAATTCAGTTTTATCACTTGAAATTTTCCCACAAGAATCACGTCGAATTTACTCTGTCACTCTCTGGCCAGTGCCCTTCCGATCGGGTTACTCGGGTTGAGATATCGTTCTATCTCTATTACCCGTTATCGATAGTTCTGGTCCTCGCGCCCTATCTCGGTCAGCTTTGCAAGCCGTTGTGACTCCTGTGCGTAAATCGACGAAACTGTCAATAATATTATTTACACGAGCTGTTTTCTAAAAAAACCTGTCACTAGGTGAACCCAAAATGATTTGTTCCATCGATCCATATGTATTTGATATTAATGATATTGGACATAACTTCAGCACAAACTTCATACATACTTTATATTTTAGCACATAACTCAACTCGAATTCATTAGCTAGATACGGAGGAATGCTTTAGTTCTCGGTAGCCTAACCACAATCGGCGGGATGGCTGATGAACACTGCTTAGTTCTTGTTCCCCGAACCAGTAACCGACGGTTTACCATTGGCGCTAATGAATCAGTAATTGGCTGAAGTGAAGCTTTCCATCGTTGTTTTGCCACTGCCACATCCATGGTGGAAGATGGACAGCACCGACAGTTAGAATGTAGATGGTGAAATAATTAACGCGCTCGCCAGACAGCGAAACTGTCGTGATTTCGTTGAACAACGGGCATAACCGAGGGA
>JXXA01006343.1:0-11653 GCA_000956255.1 Anopheles punctulatus
GGGCCTGTTCCGCAGTGCCACCCTTCACGACGCGTTCATATCCCTGCTAAGATGAAATTACAAACGCTTCACGCTATCTCCCTCGCTTCACGTCGTTTCCTTCGCCAAGTAGTTCGTAGTTAATAATTAGAATATAATAATAATCATCATCATCACTAGCAAATGTACCGATAATAATGATAATAGCCGCAATAGTCAGAGTAATAGTAATAATAAGAAGGGGAGGGGAAGGGGGCCAGAGCATTCTAATAATAATCATCATCCGTAATAATCTTGATTACTAGTAGTCAATTCGTGTATCTCCGGGCCTCTGCACGAGCAAATCCTTCCCGTTCCTGTGTGCTCGCTCCCATACGATCCGCCCCTCCCATATCTCGACTCGACCTTTACAAAGTTTGACTGCCATCGAACAAAATAACAACAAAAAAAAAAACGGCGTGATAAAGAACGCAGGATAGCGGGCGGAACTATGCGACTGGCTAGTAGTAATAGTAGGGTAGGTATGCTATAAATAGTAGAAGAGCGTTACAATATCGTTCCTGTTCCCGGGAGCAAACGTCGCCATTGCAGTTGGTCGTAAGGAAGGTGCCGGTCGCTCCTTCCCAGCCACAACAAGCCTCCTAATTCGCGTTTTGTTTTCGCTCTGCTTTGCAAAGTCGCCAAGCAAACGCTTTTTTGCATATTTTCTTGTTGATTTTATAGAAAGAAAAAAAAAGATCTGTGCCCTCAGCGCGCGCTTGTATTGCTAATCGTGAGAGGAGCTTTTGCAATGCCTACTCTCTTCGCTTTTTGTAATTGCTAGCCGGAAAGGGGAAGGGCGAGGCGCTTACTATTCTATTTACAGAAACCAGAACCTAATGCGGGGAGGATTTTTTTTCCTGTTTTTACTATCATACCGTATCGATTTACTCTCTGCTTCTCACGCTTGCTAGTTCTGCTTTGTCTCCCGATTTCGCGCCTTTTATCACGTGCCTGTGTCTTAACGTACGCCGAGCAGTTTGCTCGCTAAACATTTGCACAAACCTCAATTCCGTTTGTCTTCCGGGTGCGGGAGAGAAAAGGGAAGAGAAGGAGGACGCGTGCTCTTCGAGTTCCGATTGCCGTGTGTTGTTTCGTCCACTTTTCCGCAACCCATCCCCAGCCAACCGAAACACAGAAACGCTTAAACAATTACTCCGATCGAACCCGACCCGACCGACGGGAACCGCGAATCGCGAAACCAAACGCGCGCGGATAAAACCGCACCCGGAACCATAATACTTGTCAACGTCGTTACCCGTTGTGTTACACCCACGCCGTGTCCGGCCTCGCCAACGGCCTCCACTTATCCCAGCGTTTGGAATTATGTACAAAAACCCAGCTCGCCTGCCGCTTGCCACGCGTCCATTCCTCTGGAATGTGCAGTTTACACCAACCGTATTACGCCATTATTGCCAGCAGCTCGGTATGAGTGCGTGAAGGTGTGCATGTGTGCATGTGTGTGTGTGTGTGTGTGTATTACAGAAGAAGTCCTCTCTTTATCACATGAGCCCGTCAAAACCAACGAGCAAACTAACGAACCACGAAGACCTACCAGAAGAGCGCATTAGATGTACCAAGCGAGAAGAGGAAAACTAGAATCCGACGGTTTTTTTTAATGCAATTATGTGCAATTTTCTTAACGCATTCCGACAGAGGAAAGATTGTTTTTTTTTTGTTATGGACGTGCTATTTATATTTGTTTCAAATAAGATTCAAATCCGCTCAGGAACTAGAGGCGCTGAGTAATCGTCACAAAGGGATTTAGTATCCGTTTTTATACCACGGGGAGGCTCGACTAAATAAACGATCTGCGACCAGTAAAGTATTCTAAAAGCCCGTGAAGTGAAGAAGACGACTGTAAACGACTCTAAACTCAATTCCTTAGCGTCGATGGTGGTTCTACGCTACAGCTAATGGCGTGGCGCCGTGGCTCTTACTCGTCGGAACATCCACCCCCACGAACGCGCACTGGTGCAAATCGAAAGAACGCACGTTTTTTGTGGTTTTGTATGGTGCAAGAAAAAACGATGTGTAGAACCGATACACAAAAAAACAACGAAGACCTAGCGCTGCATTGACTAGAAATGCCCTTGAAATGTGCTTTTTACACCCCCACACGCACACACACACACACCCACACCCACACATCACGCCTCCACGCTCTACGCACACTCGCACGCACACATACACATACAAACACACACACACACATACGGAAAAGGAGGATAAAATACTGCTTCGGTGCTACTATTCGATCTCGATCGACCAGAGCATTCGCTTCCGGTCGAGGGAGGTGAGGGGTTCGGCCAACGCTTCGCCGCCGGCCATCTCGTCCTCGTCGTCGTGTCGGGATGGTTTGCCCGCGACCACGCACGTGCTGGCCGCATCGATGCTATCGTAGAAATCGTTGGCACCGCCGTCGGTGGAGGAGGTCGCGGTGGTGCGGGTCGCATCGGTGCCGATGGAGGCTGGCGGGGGTGTGGCTGCTGCGCTGGCTGCTGCACCCGCTGGACGGTGAACTCGATCAGCTCGTCGTCCCGGCCGGGCCCGGGACAGTACAGCAGGCAGCTCTGCCGTTCGTCCTCGGACGGGACGGTGGTGCTGCTGAGCAGTAAGCTGCCACCGGAGGTGGTTGTGTTGCTGCTGGTGCTGCTGTCGCTGCTGACGCGTCGTCGACGCTGCTGCTGCTGCTGCTGGTGGTGAACGCAAACGCTGGCCCCGACGAGGCGGCCACCGCTGAGTTCCTCCCACGTTTTCAGGATGTTCGGATTGATGCGGCCGACGGTTGGTGTCGCTGGCGTGGACGCGGCGAAACCGGACGGGGTCAGCTTCGGGCGGGGCACGATCAGCGACTCCTGGCCGGCGTTCGTCTCCACCCGATCGTCGTCGTCGTCATCGTCTTCGTCGTCCACCATCAGCAGGTGCGGATGTTTGTACGCGAGCGCGTCGTACTGGCGGCGTTGCCGCTGGTCCGGCAGTTCCTCCTCCTGGTGGCGCACCGGGAAGATCGGCGGTGGACGGGCGCGGCTTTTCGCCGCCAGGTACTCGCCGATCAGATCGTGTCGCCGCGCGTCCGGCTCGTACAGGGCGGACGTGGAACAGGCGGACCGGACGGGCGCCGTTACCGTCCCGGCCTCATCGCTGGGTTGGGCCTGCGTTTGCGAACGCACGCGACCGACGACGGGCCGGTGGAGCGGTGTGGCCGCCATGTCCGCCATGTCCGCCATGTCCGCCATGTCCGGGAGGTCCGTCGTCGCCGGAAGCGGCTGCAGCACCGTCGGTTTCGTCAGCCGGAATGTGTCGTTTCTTCGTGCCTGCAGACCGGTGGGTTGGGTTGGTGTTTAGTGTGTGGTTTTTTTTTTTGTAGTTGTTGTTTTATTTGTGTTTGTGCAACCGACAGGCAGGAGACAGCCGAGAGGAGGGAAAAGAGAAAAATAGAAAGATGGAAAGAAAGAAGATAGGCATGAGTATACATCTACTGGTACGAGATAAGCGCGGCGTTCTGGAACAAAATGGCCGAATTATTAGTGTGTTGCGCATCCTTCTTTGGTTCTCATTCACTCTCTCCTGCCGATAAAAACCCACCGGAAAAGTGCCACCCTCCCCCACACCAAAGAAGGATGATCGCAAAGACGTTCTTTCTCTCTCTTTCTCTCATTTTCGTCTAAAATTACGTGAATATTAGTTTAGAATGCGGTGCAAACCAACGATAACCACCACCTACGGGCCCGTATACTACACACGGACCGGAAGATTGAAGTAACAGAACAGAGTATGAAGTACACACAAAACTAGTACGGATAAGGTGCAATGACGATGATGTGTGTGCCATAAGCCAGTGAGAAGCTGTACATGTGTGTTGGCGTTGGATGATAATGATGGATTGTCATCGCAGTAAACCCGGAAAGTGAAGCGCGGAAGAGCGAGGAAACTTGTGTGTGTGTGTGTGTGTGTGTGTGTTTGTGAGAACCCTGCTACCGTGTGTACATGTGGTGTTAGAGAACGAAGAGCCTAGGCCGAGTGGGAGCAGGAACTACTCGACTAATGCTGCAACCAGGGCACGGGGATGGGATGATTAGGTTAATCCTCGGTTTCGTTTGGTTTGGCAAGATAGCTGGGAACTGGGATCGACGAAGGTTTTAACACACGCGCACAGCAACACTCATACAAAAATTTAAAACAACACGCGTAATGCCATGTTGCCGTTCAGGCAATATGCAATTATTCACACAGATACGGAAACAAAAAAGAAAGCCAATGGAAAATAAAATAGATAAAGAAAAAAAAAGAAAACAGGAGAAACAAACTAACATAAGCCTCAGAACGGGAAGTAATAAATGTGACTAAATTAATGAAATTATTAACGCTTACAACAAATATGAAAGAAAAGGGAACACATAACACCGGCCCATATGAGGTCAATGACGTGCGATGGTTTGCTTTGATTAATTGAAATGCATGTTACGGACACGCACACGCACGCACACACTCGCTTGCACACAAAACACTCACAAAAAAACGCTCATACGTGGGTGTGGAAACGTGGGAGGTGAAGGATGATAAGGTTGTGCTAACTTCTCCTACGCCTATTGTGGTGTTACGCTTGTGATGCTAGTGAGCGTTACGATTCAGTTACACGAGAGTTTCCCTAAAATGCCTGTCGAACCTCGAAATCGTGATGAAAATATTCATTAAAAAAAAAAAACAAAAATAGTTGTGTAAAGGTTTTAAGATACTTTTTAAAGGCTTCCTCCTCTTCGTGTGATGAGCAAAATACTCTATTTTTATGAAGTATGTTTGTAATTGTTCTTCAAGAATTCGTGTTAGGAAGTTCATTTTCGCTTGATCGCTGGTGAGACTAGCTGAATCTATTCTAAGGTGTCTTCTGAGGAGCCCTACAGAACGTCCGAACGTCCACTTCCCTATATGAGCTTTTATGGTACGCGATAACGCAGTTGAAAACGGTTCTTTAGCGGCTAACATACTGAATGTGTATAATGACGAGTCTACAGCAAGCTTCTACATAAAATGATGATCGAACAAACAACAAATGGAGCCATGACATGACAACTACATCTACTTCAAACACACAGCGATGAAATGGAAAGAACAGAAATTCACCCAGCGCTACAAGATGGTAGGATTGGTGGATGATTTGCGTGCGGGTGGTATGGTGCAGACATACGGAAACCGAAAACCAATAGAAAGCTGGATGCCAAATGGACGGAAACAAAGAAGTTGGATGGCAAACGGAAGACAAGAGTGTAAACATGTGCAAAGATGAGAGATGTTTTTTTTACAGAAAAACATACGGAAATTAATACTACAAAGCTCGATGGCAAGTTTTTCGATGACGTGAACAGGGCAAGATTGATAAAAAAAATGAATAATGGAAAGAGAAAGAGTGACTAAGAAAGAGAGAGACAGAGAAAAAGAGAGAGAGAAAAGAACGAACAAAATGGCACGAAACGAAACGGAAAACAAAAAACAAAATAAAAACAAAGTAGGACTTACGAAAACGAGAAGAAACAGGTAGGTACACCACAAGGCACACACTCGTGCTCGTGGTGGTTGGTGGTAGTAGCACTAGTAGTAGTAGTAGTAGGTAGTTGGTAGTAGTAGGTAGTAATTTGTTTTTGCTAGTACAAGAGGTGATGCAAGGTGGTAGTAGATCTTTTTTTTTAAATTTTGTTGGATTCGGCACAGGGCGGACCGTCGCAATCGCTCCGCAGTAGACGTTGGCTCATGGTTCGATCCGGGCGGTTTTGCCGGCGGTTGCGTGTGTTTTCCGTTTTCCATTTCGATCCACAGCGAGCTGGGTTTGTCTCATTGCCAGTTTTGAGTTTTTTGTTTATTGATCTGTTTGTTTGCTTTGCAATTTTTTCTGATCACAGGGCGCTCGTCGGTGCAGTGAGGCTTTGCAGAGCGTGCCCTTTTTTCGTGGTTGTGTCGTTGGTTTCTCTGCCTTTTGGTTTGCTGGTGCTGGTAGTGGTTTTTTCTTTGCTTTCTTTTCAACATGCGCTTAGTAACGTTTTGCGCCCTTCGACGTAACACACTGAGAAGTAAGAGTAAGTAACAGCAGCATCCTGCCACACACACACACTCTCATGCACACACACACCAACACACAATCACACAGGAACATGCATACCATATCTCCAGCAACTGAGTAAAACAATCGTACATCGTACCATCTCCCGGTATAGGAGTAGAAACAAAACGTTAACAATAACGAAAAACAAAAACACGGAAACAGAAAGTACACTCATACACACACACACGCACGCAAGCACACACATACACACTTTTACCAGAGTTCTGGCCGGTGAGGCTAGTTGTATGCAAGTTAAACCCAACCCAAAAACAAAGCCGATCCGATGAAACGGATGATAGTGGCCGATCGCACTGGCATGATTTGCGCGGATGACGCATGGAACGGGGGAAAGAACTGGTCCCGAAGAGTGCGGAAAGCGACATACCCTTTTCCCTCCCATTCTCCTCCTCCCCGTCTCCCCGAACGAAAGGAAAACAAAACAAACGCACACTCACACACGGATTAAACGTAACTGGTTCATTCGGGGGGGGGTCAGGGTGTAGGTAATTGAATTTCATTCGCTTTATTTCCGCGAAGTGAGCTAAAGCGTTGGAATGTAAACGGTGCGCGGTGCGGTGCCCCTCACTAACTGGCTCTTCCCGTCATTCGTACACTAAATCCTATCGTTTGTCAACCTGCGGTTCCGAGAGTACGCATTCTAGGCTTGTCTTCACGCTGATGCCGTAGTTGCTGCTGCTGCTGTGCTGCTGCCGACGACGCTGCTGCTGCTGTTGTTGCTGCTGCTGGTGCTGCTGCTTCCGCTGCACACCACAATACCAAATGCACCGGAGCCGTGTGCGCCGTAAGAGGGCGCGAAATCTAAACGGCGGACCCGAAAACGGCCACCAAGAACGCTGCATTGCGGGGCGGCACCCATTATCCCATCCCCCCCAAAAAAACAAACCAAAAAAACCCGACAAGAGTTGTCGGAAAAAAGAGAGAACAACGAAACGAAGCTGACTGACCAGCACTTCTAGTGGGTGAATGGGTAGGTCTGTGTGAGTGTAGTGTGTTGCTTTGATGCCCCCGATTGGTGGTGATGGTGGTGGTGGTGATGGTGTAGGTGATCTTGAAGGCTTCCCTTGCGCTCACATCTTCAGCCAGTTCAGCCAGCCACGGTTGCGTACCTTCGTGTTGGTGCCGGCACTGCTGTTGCTGCTCGGGGTGCTTGCGGAAGCCAGCGTGCTGGTGCTCCCGACCGTCGACTCCTCCGTCGAACCGATCGACGTGTGGCGCAGTGTGGTGGGGGCGAGGGGAGGAGTCGGTGGAGACGCATTCGGCTCCTTCCGGGCGGTGCCGGACTTGCCGACGACCGGCACCGACTGGGCCGACTGCAGCCGGGACAACGAATCACAGTTTTTCACCCTGCTGGTGAGGGAGTCGCGCTTGGCGCGGGCTGGCTGCGGTGACGCCGTCTGCGGTGGTGGTACCGATGGGGGCGGTGGTAACAGGGCGGACGATTTTCTTCCACCGGCTGGGGACGTGGGCGGTGGTGCGGCACCACCAGTGCCGGCCGCTTTCACCACCGGTATCGAGGAGGACCGTAGCCGCTCGAGTGACGGCGTGTCTTTGCTAGTGCGCCAGCTGAGGGCGGAGCTCGCCCGGTAGAGGCTGCCGGCGCTGCTGCTCGCGGTACTGCTGGACGTGGTGGTGGTAGTGGTGATAGTTCGCGCCCGGCTACTGCTGCTCGATCCGGGTGTGGATGGTGGTGGTGGTGGCGGTGCCTGCTGGAACGACGATGACAGTTGCCCGAACGAGCCCGTGTCCGCCGACTTCACGTACAGACTGCCGGTGCTCTTCGTGAGGCTCCGGTTCGACGGTGGCCCGGACGAGACGACGCTCGTCGAGGCACGTTGCGTGGGGGAGGGTGTTGCGGAGAAGTTACGACCGGTCGGTGGCTTCGGTGCGGCCGTACCCTTCCCAGTGCCAAGCGGGATCTTCGACGGACGGCGACGAGGTGTTTCCGGCGCTTGCGGCTGTGGTGCTGATGCTGCTGCTGGTGCTGCTGCTGCAGCAAGCGTTCGCCACCGATGCTGTCACGATCTTGCGTCGATTCCGTGCTGCTGCTCGGTTGCGCAATGTCATCCATCGCCACCGGTATCATCGCCTTCATGGAGGGCGTTGAAACCTGCGACCGCATCCCTATGCTACCGCTCGAGGTAGCCGAACCGCTGACTTTGCCTGCCGGGACCGGCTCGCCGCGCAGCGCCAGCAGCGGACCGGTCGGCGGGAGCTGATGCAGATGCGTCGTCGACGCCGTAAAGCCCACCCCTACGATCCGCTCCGGCGTGCCCGTCACCGAACGACTGTTGCCGCCGCTGGACGCCTTCGATTCGATCACGCGCAGCTGTGCCTTGGTGCCCTCGAGTTCGATCGATTTCTCCTTCAGCTGCAAAAGGGACGTGTTTTGTTTATTTAGTGTAACTTTTAGCTGCATTTGCGCACGGTGCAAACGTACCTGAAACCGCAGATCGTCCAGATCCTCCTTCGACCGTTCGAACTTTTCGCTCAGGAAAAGGCGCGACCGTGTCGCCTGATCTAGCTGTTGCTGTAACACCTGCCATGCGAGGCCGGGGGCGAGAAAGAAAACGATTCGTTAGTAAGATTGTATTGCAAAGTAAGGACAAAAAGTCCGATGGCTACTGGAAAAAAACTATATTCTTCGCATCTGTCAGCATCTAGGAACGTGTGGAAGTGCTCTAGCACACCGATTCGAGCCCCCGATTGGATCTTTATAGGTGCAGTTTGTGGATGCAATCATCAGACAATCAGGTCTCATAGAAACTCCTTTCCACCGCCGGAAACCTCATGGAACCCACACATTATAGCGTCATCGCTATGCCGTAGCGTCCCAGGTCCGTTCCGGAGTGAAAGTGGAACCACCTACACCCCCCGATAGAGGAAGTTTAATGGGAAACCATTTAGGGTGGCCAGGCTAATGTGTCGACCACCGATGCATATCTAACAGACCCTCACCGGTTCCTGCTTTGATCCGTAAAAGATGGGTTTAAAAAAATTAAGTGCATTTTAATACACTGGAAGTTTCTCTACGAAACGCATCCGTCCACTGCGCTAGGGGACAAAACGGGGCGAATGAATGAAAGATACAGATTTGTGGCTGTTCTGTGCAGGGTTTCGGTCAACCGGATTGCCAGCCGACTTACGGGTGCGATCGATCGTACTACAATCGAAAAGGAAAGTTACAAAAAAAAAAAAACAACTACATTAAAATCACGTTAGCGAGGCTCCACGTGAGGCTTTTTTCCTAACCTGTGCAGCGGTTGCCCAACCACGCGCGACAATTAATCCTCGCTCTTCGTAACCGCGCGCGCCTTGTTAAATGTTGCTCCCTCTCCGTTCGCTTTTTCTACCTATTTTTCGTGCTGGATTTGCCGTCCAGTGGCAATGGGGAGATGACGGAAAGGCGAAACGAAAGGGAAGAAAAAGCACAACAACCCCAAAATCGTCTTAACAACCGCGACCGCGATCATCATTTACAATTCGTTCCTTTTGCTGCTGTAGCGGCCCTGTCCAATTAGATAGCGCAATGTGGGAATATCTCTCTCCCTGTCTCTCTCTCTCTCTCTTTTGATTGGAGGAACAAGCGAAACATCAGAACACGTAGTAACGATCAAATAATCTTTGACACCACCACGCGCAGACCAGTATTAATTTGCTAGAAGCCAACGCGATAAAAAATACATCACGCAATGGGCCGCACTGGTCGCTAACAATGGTGGCGGCTTGTTATAGGACGGGTTAGCGGGACACACCGACACACCCTGACGGCGCCGGATGCGCATGTGGCCACACACCATGTGTGACCCCCGCTGCTGGCAGTAAGTAATGGTAACAATGGCGCCCTGGGTAAGGTGTGACACAGATGAATTCAATTTCCTGCGTGTCGTTTTCATTTTTTGTTGTTTGTCAAACGCTGGGATGGGCGCTGTCGACCTGTATCGATTATGACCTACTTCTCGCGCCCTGTCCTGCGATCTAGAATGCGTATTCCATACGAACGTATGCAGAGTGCATCATCGCTCGCCGATTGAAACGCACTGAATAATGAATAACTTCACTGGACGTTGGACCGCACCCGTGAACCACCTTTCCAACGATGGACGAACCCTAATCGCGCAACAAAGAATCGCGCCCCGGGCGTGCGCGAGAAGGTTACTAACCTTACGCTCTCACCCCGCGCTAGACCGGGTTCCACGCGCTTCCTGGTTCGCATAGTGGAATGCGCGAAGAACGGAACGGGTAAAAATGGAAATCGCCAAAAAAAAAGAAAATCCCTACCTGATTCTGTACGATGACCTGCAGCAGCTGGCGCTGCAGCTCGACCACGTTCGTTTCGAGCAGGATCGCGGCAAACTTCTTCGTGTCGAGCGTGCGCACCTTCGGCACACGTCCCGCACCCGCCACGAACAGCTTATCGAGCCGACCGAGCCCGGTGTAGCTGGCGTCGGTGCCGGGTTTCGCCGCGGCCGACCTATCGTCTCCGGCGTCCGTCGGCGTCTGCCGCAGCTTTATCGACTCCGGTGAACTATTGCGGTAAAGCGGAAGTGCAAGTTGTTAGTTGTGGAGAACACAGAAAAGCAGAGATAAAGCGATAAAGTACCTAGGTGCACTTTTATGTACAGATTGCAGATGGAGATCGTGTAGTTTGCTGCTGAGCTCCTGGTTGTGGTTGTTCGCGACCGTCAGCTGCTTCTGCAGGTCGCGTATCGTGCGCGTCAGCAGCTCGAGCTCGTCCTGCAGCTTTGCGTTCTGGATGCGGCCGGCCGTCGTTTCAGCCTCGCACTCGGACAGCTTGTCCAGCAGCTGGTCGCGCAGTTTGCGCAGTATTTGTACATGGTGTCCTTGCTCCTCTCCGTCGGCTGACGGTGCCGGGTGCTGCTGTTGATCGGGGTGCGCTTCCGAGAACAGCTGCCGGTTGGCGCCGTGCTTGCTACCAACGCCGGACACGGTCAGCGGAGCGGATCCGTCTGCCGACACCACCACCGTTGTGGTGGCGACGGCTTCGCTGGACGCCACCACCGCCGGATTGCTGTGGTGTATGACGATGTTGTTGCCGGCATCGTTGGCTGTGGTAGCGCCGATACCGTGCTGCTGCTGCTGCTGCTGCTGATGATGATGATTATTAATAGCTAAATTAGTTGCCCTAGATTTTTCCCGCTCCAGATGCTGCTCGACCTCCTCCCGCAGCCGGCTGCTCTTCCTATGTATCACATCGAGCAGATTCCACAGCTCGCCACCGGTTTCCGCCGACTGGCGGTTGCTTGTCGTAGGCAAGATGAGCGTACCCTGTGCAACGAGAAGAGCAAATGTTAGTGGGTGGTGGTGGTGGTGGTGGTAGAGGGCACATTGCGTCAAGCACAGCCTTACCTGCACAGCACCGCTCGTCGAGGACGCCGCACTGTGCGTCTCCTTCGAGGAGGACGTTTCGGTGGAGAAGCCCGAATCCTGTATCACACTGCCGTTGTTGCCTTCACCGCTCTTTGGTTCCTTCTTACCGCTATGGGAGTTGCTACGTAT
>JXXA01006348.1:0-22569 GCA_000956255.1 Anopheles punctulatus
CACTTTTCGCTTTCCATATCTTTCTCCTTTCTTCCTTTTAACAACACATTTCACCTCTTCGTCTGCTCCACTCGGTCTGATCTTTCGGAATTTACATAAGTTTACTCTAACAACCTTTGGCACAATCGTAGTGTCGGCTCTAGTAAATATGGCAACCGACTACACCCTGTGTGACAGGTTGCTCCATCATTTGCCGTGCGACAATTTGTCAATGTAACGTGCGACATTGTAACAAAACACAAATTGGAAACGATATTTATAAAGTTGGCTCGTAAAACTAGATTCAATTATATCGTGACTAGAGCTATCAAAACTAATGATAAATGCAAATGTTTTGGGCGGAACCAAAACATTAAAAAAAAATCTATCAGTTTGCTACCACTTGATTTTATCCTAAAAATGCTGAAATTTTTACAAAACAAAATAGTAAAATATATCACATTACATTGTAAATCTCCTAACATCCACCTGTTACGATAAGCACAACGAGTTAAAGCCTGTTCCCTAGCCCTTCGTCTACCTTATCCAATCCTTCTTGGCCCATGAAGTCTAAAAGCTGCCTTCCTGGGGAGGAAAGGTCAGGAGCCAGGTTCGCAATCCTTACCACGGTAGGCTGTTAGTGTGTGCTTGTTGAACGTGTGCTCGTGTGCTTCGTGTGACTCCAAATCCTTACCTTGAGTGCCTTGCGTGCCGTCATGCCGGTGGAGGCAAACTCGTCCTCCTCGCTGCTTGCAAACGCCATCTTGTCCGCCAGCTTGCGGGCCGTCTGTTCGCTCAGCTTCGAGCGGGCTTCGGTGCGGTACGATTCCAGCGCATCATCCGACTGCAGCTGACTGAGCAAATTCTTGCTGGCCCGGATGCGATCGAGCGTTGCCTGAACCTGTGCGCGACGGCAGGGGGAGAGAGAGGGAAAGAGAGAGCCTTTAGGTTGAGCCTACTTTTCGTACCTTTTAGTATGGCTTTCTAGCGAGATCGTAATTGATTGAATCGTAAATTGGTAAAGAAACTCTACGAGTTCCTTGTGAATCTAGCTTCTATTCGTAATTCATTCAAGCTTCATTCACCACATTTAATGTCCACCATCGATTTAAAAGCAGTCAAAGTAGGTCGTGAAGGTAAAACATCATGCCGAGATTGCAGACAATAAAAACCTCGTTCGAAGGCGCGTTAAATCCCGACCAGATATGACAAACTCACATGTTTTCGCTAGTAAAGTTTACCGCCAATGACCGGCACTAATTAACCCGCCACTTTGCTTGCGGCTTTTACATTAGTCATCCATTCAACGGCCGGCAACGGCTTCGTCCCAAGCCCAGTACAAGCTCGGCAGCATTCCTACGGCCAGGCGGAACCCAGCAAACAATACGCTGCCGGCAAGAATGTTTGACGTACCATGGCGTACGTTCGCTCTCGGATGTACAATATAATTAGCGGGACGGGCGGAACCGCTGCCGCTTTGCCATTTTGTGCGATTTTATTTTTATCGCACGCGAGCGGCCACTCACACCGTCGCCTCGAATGGCTCGAAAAGGAGCTACGCGTTGATCGTATTGTTGTAGGGGTGAACGGGACGGGCGGGTGTGGAGAGAATGTACCGTGTCCCGCGTAGAACCGTGTCCCGACCGCCCGTAGAATGAAGCCTTTTGCAGGGAACCAAATGGGAGACACGCACGACGTTGCCTCACGTTTGGGGGAAGATATTTTTAACATTCATCCACCGTACCATGGGCATGGGCAGTTGAGGGGGACAACACGGCCGAACGAATTGCGGGTAAGTGAAAATAAAAACTTACTCATCCTGAGAACGCAACGAGATAAAAATGACCGAATAATAAACATCAAAAATAACCACCGACGGTGGCTTAGTCACGAAGGTGGTCGCGAAGTTTTTCCTTCGCACGGTGTGACAAAATTTGCTTTCGAGACATCAATCAGCTGATCGTCTGCTTTTTCTGACTTGAGCGGTAGAATGCTCTAGTCACACGCTGAAACGCGCGCCCAACTGCAAGCAAAGCGCATTCATCATGCAGCAGCAGTGTGCTGTTTCAAATAATTAGTACAAGCTGCATGTTTGGTTTTGGCTCGCTTTTCGACAATGATATTTATAGTCATATCTTGATCATGATAACAATATTTGCACAATAAACACCCTCCCCCACCCTCCACACACACACACACCAAGGCGAACCAAGGTTAACACACTTTACCTCGACCGGGCACGTTCTTAGTATATCGCTTTTTCGCCCCATGTCACGGCACTTGTTTGACACAACCTAAACAAACCCCTGTGTCATCAATCTTTGTTTTGACTTTTGCGAGCCGAAGTACGGTGAACAATGCTATTTCTGCGCCACGACATGATGAGATCATCGCGGAAAAATTTACCATATCGTACCGCAGGCGGACATAGACGCTGTTCCATAATGGTTTGATTGTCAGGCCGAAGTCGTGTACGTGGTTACGGTGGATGCTCTACTGTTTTCTTTTGCCAATCGGTACCAGTTTTGTCTCGGTAGCGTAAAGAAGATGAACAAGATCGTGTTTTCTTCAACAAGGGCCATTTAGAGCACGAGTGAATGGGATGATATAATATTAGCCCCAAAAGGTTCAAGGTTGCCACGACGGAGACGACGAAAGAATGCAAAATTTTTAGAATTCTAGTAGTGATTGTTTAAAAAAATAATACAAACACTACTTTTAATCTTCATACAAACATAGGAAATTGTACAGGGAAATGGAAAAGAATCAGTTACATAAGATAATAATTCAGAGAATAATGTAATAGTATTAACATGGCACGTGAAACAAGTTTAAAAACCAAAGGAAAAGTGAAAACCCCATGCTTCGAATTCGAATTTGTGTACTAATATTTGTACTAAAAACGCTCCGAATGCAAAACGGGTTAGAACAATTAAAATCCTACAAAATCAGTTGAAACCATATCGAAGAATACACCGTTTTCATACACTTTGCAAGAACCACTACCGTTGGTGACACACTATTTCTCATTCTTTTCTTCGCTTTCGGAATTACTAGAGCACTAAAAAAGTAGTGAGATTATAATATTGAACACATTTACATTAAATGAATGTATGTTATGCACAGCACCGAAATCAATTTTAGTTGCACTTGTTAGTTGGTTTTGCTCCAAAACTTAATTCAAATCATGCAATTTCGTCCTTAACAGTGATTAAATATGCTTCCAGCTTTCCCGGTTTCGTTCGTTCGTATGAATTAAATGTTGTGTTTCCCCAAAATCGATGTCCCCAACAAGTGATGCAATGATCAATTTCCCTTCGATTGCATGCAAACCTCACTCAAACCTCGATGGAGCCTGGGAGGGGACACGAATACGGACCACAAATCGAATGCAAATGAGACATTACAAGCACACTACTAGGCATGGGCATGAGTGGCAAGTGTGCGTTAAACTCGATCAGATCGATCAGAAGCATGATCACAACTTACGGTACCGAAGTGTCCAAAACGTAAAGAGGGCGCAAAAAAACCTGCTACACTAAACAGACACCAGGCAACAAATCGAAACAGAACACCGGCGTTCGCGCGTGGAAACGGATTCGCTGTCCGCATCGTATGATATCACATTTTTATTCACCATTTTCGTATCGTCGGGCGGTTGGGGTGGATGGTGGTGGTCTCACCCCTCACACCGGATCACAATGGCATGCTACGCAGCGTTGTTTCTGCACGTGGTGTCGACAAACGGAAACAGCCATTTTGTTTTGCAAATTTTAAGAATAATTTTTCAAACAGCCCTTTCTCGAGCGTGCACTAAAGAGAATTTCCAATGTTTTGGTTTGGTTTAGTTTTTTTTTTGTTTCGCTTCTTACTAGCTACTGTATATGATTTGTAACGTTTTTTTTCCTCTTCTTTTTGTCTTAAATTGTAGCACAAAATAAGAGTAATAAATTTGTCCTTTCCTAGTACACGAAATACAAAAGAAAAACAAAAAAATACTACAGTGGCAGGCAAAATATTTTAAGCGTATCATGTTCTCCCTTTCTGTATTCCCCTTTCTGTAAGTCCTAACTAAGTCAATTCGTTTGCTAAGCTACTGTTCGCTTGCCAGGCGTCGTTTTGGTGTATGCCAATTGGAAATAATGTTCGGTTAGAAAACAATCTGTTGCATCCGTTCCTCTTCATCCGATTGTAATAGTTTACTGTAGTTTAGTACGCATTCCTTTCCCTTGCACTCAGGTAACGCATCAACATTCCAACAATCTAAACGAAGGCTATTGCCTTAGACCTTAGGGTCTCAACGTCTCACAATCCCGGAAACATTTTTTTTTTTTGGAAACATATTTGAATCTCATCAATAAGGTGGTAGTAATACATTAGTATGACACAAAACAAACACTACAAATTGGGGTGACATGTTTGGATTTGGGAGGGTTCAATACGGCTGGTTAGCAACGAGGATAGAAGAAGGATAAAAAGGACGGGCAACTGGTGCGAAGTAGATCGGCTCTCTACTTTATCACCACCAAAAGAAAAAAAAAACACAGAACAGATCGATAGTAATAAAACGAAAAACATAAAAATAAACCCCCTTCCCCTTCTACCGGTACACTCAGCAGCAGCTGGAGTAGTAGTCGTAGTAGCAGCGCGGGAAGTAGTTCGTATCGCTCGGCAGCGGGATTACGTAAATGACGCTGTTGTCGTGGTTGACCCACGAGCGTCGCAACAGAAACCGTCTCATTCTCACCTGATCGTCGAACTCGCCCTCGAGCGCGAGCGCCGAGCTGACCGGGGCCGGTGCGAGGCTGGCGCTGCGGAACTGTTCCGCCCGCTGATCGATCGTCGACTTCTCGTGGATCACCTTGGCCGCACGGCTACGGGCGACCTGCAGCTCCTCGTCCAACTCCGCACCATTAAAGTCGTACCGGTTCGCGAACGGTGAGCCGCGTGGCTTCACTTCCCGATCGAGTGACCTGCAAGAGAGGGAGAGCGAGTGTGTGTGTGTATGCGAGAAAGAGAAGAAACCATCAGTTCAAGATCAAGACCGGACACAGAAATTCATTGACCAGGAAAATTAATGTTTACATCATGTCCAGGCACCGCCCGAGCGTGCTGACGTCAAACGGGTACATGCGTGTTTCGCCGAACTGGCGACAACAGCTGGTTCGATAAATTTTCAACAACTCTCAGCCTCTCTTCCTCTGCTTCTTGCTATGATTCGAACCAATGGACCAACAACCAGTGCGGCCCGGCTACTTACGGTGCGCGACGGCTCTTCTCGAGACGCTCCAGGGCGGCCCGGTAGTTGTTCTCCACCATGCTCATGTTGGCGTCGTACACGCGCGTACGTAGTCCTCTGCGTGCGCTCATTGTGACTGTGGGTGTGGGGCTTTAGTTTACCTGCAAAAAAAACAATGCAAAAGATGTTAGTTTGATCACTATTTTACATATCCAATGTAAAAAAAACACTAACACAAAAATGCACTCAATAAACAAACCACCATTTGACAAATGTCACTTTTACTGACATACGATGACAACCCTTTATTTGGAATAATTTGACATTCACTGCTTCTGTTGTGCATCATGGTTATACCAAGAAGCGTTAATCAGATGGGGGATTCAAGGCTTTCCAATTTTTTTTCAAGAGATTTAAAAGCATTTGAAGATTTGAACAATATCCATCATTTTTTCGAACCATTTTTTTGATAACAGATATTTTTTATATATTTTTACCCTGAGAGTTTCTAGTTCCTTAACAATGCCATACCAAAAGCAAATATTTCATTAATCCCGATCATTGGCGATCCTGATTTGCGGCTCTGTCGCGCGTATATTTTTCGGTCCGATGGAAAAAAAACCGTTGACGTTCGGTTTTCGTGTAAACAGTACACTATTTACAAATCGCTATCCGCCTTTTCCACCCTTCTGTCCCGTGCGTTCGTTCATTTGACCGTGAACGGTGGTAACAGCGTTCACGACCGAAACATGTTGAACTGCCACCGTGTTTTAATGGCGAGCAAACGCGTAAAGTCGCATAAACAACCACCTTGCGATGTTGTGATGCTGTGCTTTGCCAGGACGGTGGAGGGTCCCGTATCTGGAAGTGATTATTATTCGACTTCTGCCGCTGATGCGCGTTTGTGAACGAAACCATAAACTCCCGCAAACCGTGGGAGCAAACGAAGACGAAGTTATCTTCGCGTTGTTCGCCCAGCGTCAGTCACGCGATTGGTCGCGAACGACGGACCTTAAACAAATAAAGTATCGTAAAGTAAATAAACACAATGGCCAGTACGAGTGTGTTCCGAACCGATTAAAATAATGCACTTGAGGGGCCGTCGGCTGTCAGCTGGTAGGACGGGCGGCTTTTCCTGCGTCCCCTTCGCACTAATCTCCGTTGGCACACACTTGCGCGTAAGGCGCGCGAAACCCTGTGTGCCACCACACGTCGCGGCCGATTAGTGGAGGGAATTGTTTGTGTGATGCTATCCTAATTAATCCACATTCCTGGCCTATTCCTACACCGCAAAATTGAATTATTTTCATTCGCGCTTCGCGCTTTAAATAGCTCGGACGCTCGAGCAGCAGCGGTTGCGGGCGGGAGAAGACGCGGCGAGGGGGTAGGAATAGGACAACCTCTTAAAAGACCCAGATAAAGGGAATTCTCGCTGGCTTCATTCCTTTCCGGCATGTTTGCATCGATGCTTAAGTGCTCAAGACGGGTGCGAAGTGACGAACGCTCCTCCTACTACGCTCCTTCTCGCCTGCATCTAGAACCGTTCTGTCACTCATGCTGTCGCTCAGCCGACACCCGAGCACTTAATTAAGCGACCCAAAAACCTCATCATCACCGTGTTGCATCGCGCCAAAAACTGAAGCGCGCGCGTTATTGCAACACGCGCCAGGAGCCCGCTTCGAATGAGGACAACGCTGTACGCAGCAGTTTTCGGTAAACCTCGGTGGCAACACTTCCACACAAAACACACAAACACGCACCCGTAAACCTTGACTTAGATCTGACGTGGCTTAGCAGCTCGTCCGGAACCTAGAAAACCGTCCCTGCCTGCACCAACCGGTGCTGGTTTGTGTGTTTATGGCCTGGTTTTGTCCTACACAGCGGGTCAGCGTGGACCAGCGCGGACTCTCTCGACTTGGAGAGGCACACTTAGGCGACGTATCGAAAATAGACACACTCATCTAGCGGCACGACGCGTTCGTTGGCGGTCCCGGGGGCAACTCATTCACCTTCGCGCGGCCATTCGGTGGGGCAAGCCAAAAACCCCACAACGCTGTGTGTGCCCTCTTTCTGTGCCGCCGGAGGGAGAACGCGTTTCGAGTGTAAGTTTCACCCGCGTTCGGAGTTTTTTCACCCATCGCCCCCGTTCGCGCGCAGCCACGCTGCGATGATGCATTCCTTAACGCGCGGTGGCGAACTAAAATTAGGTAACGTGACAAGTAGTTGCTCGTCGATCGGCCCGTTTTACCGCACCGCCCGTGGTGAGGGCGAATGGTTGGAGTGGAAAAGAAATTATGTTTGCATTTTTGGCCGAGAGCAAATTTGATTATTCCACCACGTTGTCGTGAATTTAGTCTCGTTCAAAACAACTTCAAGTGTATTTCAGGAATTATTCCAACTATGGAAGAAGTAAAAAAACTGGAAAGATGGTTTTGTGACGGGGATGGCAGGGTTCGCTCAAAATTACACCTTATTTTAGACAAAACATAATCCAAGGTATTGTTTGAAATTACGCCGTCAAACACCAGGCGCCTCCATGAGCAAAACCGCACCAGCAACCATGCGTCTCCATTGGCTTCGGTTGAAACGACCAGGCGTCTCCATACAATTGATTCTTTTTTTCATTCTTCTCCCACTAAACAATACGCCCAATGCAATGCGCTCACAAGTTTTGCAGGTGGTCCCCCACGCACACACCAAAATAGGCCACCAAAAACCTGTGCGGTCACCGTGAAAATGACGGACCGTACTGCCGTCGCATCTGGTAAATGTTTGAATTACTCCGAGCGCAAACACCGATCGACAGGCGCGCGATTGTCTCAACTGCATCCAATATGGCCCGCGGCGCCATTAGCGTGCCGCTGATATAAAAGCCGGGAATGTGAGATCATGATGTAAAAATATTACGTGATCACGTTTTTTTCTGCCCGGAGCGCAGGCAGGATACTGTGGGGGAGGGTTTTTGGCCAGTTTCGCTCGCTCGCTCGCTCGCTCGCTGCCCCGTCCACTTGAGGGTTCACGCTATTGGCAGGGGGCCGTATGATTGGAGCGTGTTTTCGTTTTTTTTTCTTTTTTTGGTTGCCTTCGCTTTATTGCTACCCGCGCCGTGAGATGGATCACATTTGATATTTTCAAGTCACGATGTGTCAAGATGTGTTCGAGTGATTTTCGAATCGAATCAAATGTAAAAATAAATGGATTTTTTTTTTTCTACATGTTTGGTTCACTGCTCCATACGGACAACCATACCTACCTACGGTAGATGCAAACGTTAGCAGAATAACACACGAACTATACGCGCCCGCGATCACTTCTTCTGAGGGTTTTTTTTTGTGTTTTGTTGGTTTTGCTTGGAAAACGATTCCCGTCACACGTTTCGCTATCACGGTTCCTATCGAAATCGGTACAAAATAAAAGACAGAGTTTAGATTTACTTCGATGTCGATCGTACGCAGGCACTTTCACACTTCTTTTCGTATTGCGACAAACACACGAGCGAAGACACGCTCAACCAATGCTAACCTGTTGCGCGTTGCGATTCCTCGTTCAAGTCCTGGCTTCCGACTGAAGCCGCCCGGCCCCGGCGGGGACCGTTTTAATGCTCGTTCGTTCGTGCTCTCGCTCTTGCTCTTGCTCCTGCCCGCACGGTGAGCGCACTTGCGCAAGCCGGGCCCAGAATTGCGCATACGCATCGTCCCGTGGGAATGTCACTGACATCCGCGCTTGCGGCGCGGCGAGAACTGGCGAGAACCGCGAGAGATCAGCGTTCTCGGAGAGAGTAACGCTTGGGACGCAGATGCGAGCCAGCCAAACTGTCACCGATACGGTCGCAAAGACACCGGAGCGATAAGATCGGCCACAAGGGAATCGTGCGCACGTTCGGGCTCTTATCGCAGCCCGCCCACCCATATTTGGGTTATTCGTGCAAATTTATCAGATAAAAGGTTAGCAGGGGGATGAGGGCGAGATGTTTGTTTCTTTCATCCTATCCCGGAACAAAAAATGTAAAAAAAAATTCGCTTCGTCATCAGCGTATTTTTCGAGCGTGAGAATGCGTGTGACTAACCGACGTAACCAAGCAGCACATGCTGATGCTGATAACCTTTTGCACGCCGATAAAGCGGTGAGGAAACGGAAACCGATTGACTCCCGCATCCCGGAGCGCTTCCGTCAGATCGGTGAGTGACGATGGCGAACAATCAATCCGTACCGGCTAGTACGGGGTTTTTTTTTCTTTTTTTTTTGGAAGTCGTAACATGCATATGATGGTTTAAAAATAGTTGTTGCCGGCGGCCCCGACCGTCTCGCGGTGGAATAAGTGCGGTGGTGCCCTTGGAACGGATTTATGAAGCACCGAGACCCATATTGGCATTGACGTTGACGCTGTCGGCGTTGTCCGTGGTCCGTCCATCCGACATCGTCGTCGTCGTCGTCGTCGTCTTGCGCTATCGGTTCTTGCACCTGAAATAGAGCGGAGCACGGTTGCTTCTGATGCTGCTGGGTGCGTGCAACGTGCCCCGGTGAGCTAATCTTTCACGATTTGATACGAACAATCGTGATGAAATAGCTGCTAATCTTGCGAGAAAGCCTGCGACCAAGGTACGTAAGCGAAAATGTGTGGCACGATCACTGAGCAGGCGAAGGGAATGACTTGGCGTGGCTTAGAATAAAAACTATAATTTCTATTGTGCTTTTGGTAATGAATTTATGCGAAAAATATATTACAGAAAGTGAGTTGACATGAAAACTATTTAAAAGTTAACAACATTTGAAACGCTTAAAACCACCTAATGCCAGTCGCAAGGGAAATATCCAAATAAGGTTTTGCATTTTTAATGATTTAGCCTTCTGTTGCTGTACAATAAACGCGAACTCAATTCTGTTATGTTAAGTACAAATTTCAAATATTAAAAACCATCATTTTGTTTTGCTAAAGACTGAAAAAATCGGAAAAAAGTGAATGCATTTCGAAGCATTTTTTTCATTTATTAAAAAACAATTAATCGTTAAATTCATAATTTAAAATGATATCTATAAGGAAGGTAAGATTGTTGGTTGGGAAGCTGTGCCAGTGCACAATAAATTCGGCCGCAAATCGGTCCATTTACTCTGTAAATGTGACTGAGATACATACAGGGTTGTGGTGGATGCATCGCAGCAACCACAGTTCTCCTGATTTTCACTCTCGCGCAATCCCGTGACAGCGACTTTTGCGCGCGTCCATTCCAAGACGCGTTTGTTGTTCGTCACGTTTTACGTGAGTTATTCCACCACGCACTGGACTGGACTGGCTAATAGTACGTGGTCCAATCTGGTCCAGCATTATCACGCACACCTGAACGTTATCACGCACTTGAACGCCTGCTCTAACTGGTGATGTAATCCGAGTTGGCCACGATCCAGTCCAGGAAGTAGGTAATCCGCGCGTAAACCGTCGGCTGGCCGCGCATACAGCCACCGCTCGCACCGAACGATGTGATGCCGATCTGCAGCGTCCGTCCACTGTCCTCTTCCACGGTGAGCGGGCCACCGGAGTCACCGTTGCACGCCGCCCGTCCACCTTCCCCGGAAAGGCACACGTTTTGCGCTTCCACCAGCAGCGAACCCCACGTGCTGATGCAGACCGCATTGGCCAGGATCGGGTTCCGCGTGAAGTGCGGCGTGTCGGGAAAGGTCGCTTCCGTATCGCTCGTACGGCCCCATCCGCTCACCGTCCCGATGAACCCCTCGAACTGACGCTGGTCGAACCGGCCCGGCAATCGCACCGGCTGGACGGAGGCCGTGAAGCGTAGCGACGTCCCGACGCGTATGACGGCCACATCGAAGCGCAGATTGGACGCACTGTACTGGGGATGGACGAGGATGCCACTGCTGGCGAAGCGTACCCTTTGCTGCGTCGGTTCCACCACCGTTCGATCGTGCGCACCGACGATGACGGTGCCACCGGTGACTTTGTTGTTCTGATCGAACATCACACAGTGGCCCGCCGTCAGGATGTAGTTCTGCGTTAGGATCGAACCACCGCACTGGGTCGTCAGCATGCTGATCTCGCTCAGCACCAGCGCCTTGTACGGAAACTGCCCCGGAATGGCTTCCTGACCGTTCGTGATACGCGGCGACGGTACCACATCACGGTACGCCTTCTGCCATTCCATCGGTAGCCGAGCCCAGTAGTGATCGAGCTCCTCGACTCGCCGGACGCGTGTCCAATCGATGGTCGGTACGGTCGCTGCACTCACAAACGACACGATCGCCAACAGTATCGCTGCCTGCCGCAGCATGGTGAGCAAGGTTTCGAATGCGCGAAGATGATAACGAAACTAAAAATCCGTCCGAACCGCGTCCACCCGTTCTTATATAGCCGAACGCATTGCGCATCTAGACGGGCGATAACCGAATTCGATTAACCAGTGCGATAGCGAACTGGGGCTTTTGTTGCTTCATCGCGGCTGCCTTTCCCAATCTGCCCGTGCTCCACAAAACCCATGCGACAGATATCATCCAACGTGCAAGCGATGTGGGTAAATCCGTGCTTCCACTTTCAGCCATTGATAAGTGCCATTGGTGCGTTTCCCGGTATGGGGCACGCATTACGCTTTGCAGTTTCACGCGCCGTCCATTTCGTTTGTCCTTCACCCGTTTATCGTGCACCAGACGGCGCCAATTTTTTTTTTTGCCGAATTCGGTCATTACCATTTGAGACACAGACAGAGGAGTTCAAGGTTAGAATGGGCACCGGGTGCGTTGGGAAGTTATTGTGCTCTTACCAAGGGTAATGGCACAAATACGACCGACTAATTTGACAAAAGTTTTGTAGCAGCGTAGAAAAAGTAAGTTTTGAAAAAAATATTTGTTTCGCTTTTAGCAAAGTATAGTTTAGATTTGATAGCAACTAAATAAATATAAAAGCAGAATAAAAAAGAAATAAAGAAAGAGATAGTAAATTCAACCACTAATCAATATCGAATATCGTTTAATTCAAAAAAAGTACATTAATTCGTTCGTTAATCCGTAACTTTGAACTAGACAAACAAACGGTCTTTTTTGAATAAAAACATCGCTCACAAAATATCATCGCAGCACGCTCTGGGCAAGTACACTTGCGGTGCATACCCCTCAGGCGCATATATGATTGCGGGTCTTGGCGGAACCCGCTAATCGCGTTGTATCATTTATAGACGGTAAAAAAGGAGCGTTTAAATTTTAAAGTTACAGTTCTTACACACGTTAAAGTTGACGCAAACGAGCACTAGTTTCAATCAACAATTCTGAGCTGATTTATGTAAAATAAACCGCTCGCGTACTTACTCAAATGCTTTCGGAAAGGAAATGAGACTCATACTGGCTACAACGTATGCTTATCTGCGGGAATAACCAGCAAAACACGGTACAGACTTACGTCAAACGTTTTCCGACACGCTTCAGAGGTTAATTTTATAAGCGCGAATCATGTTGTACAGTCGAAGCTTAGCTGCTTATCATGCAAGATTATTTCATTATCGTTATCTGCGCGTTTTGGTGTTAAGTGGCGGTATAATAATGCTACCGAGATATGTAACAACCCTACGCTGTTGAATTTTGGTTGGCTCCATATGATCTTATCGTAAGGAAGCACAATGATACGTTTATATTGGGCTCCGCCGTAGCCGAAGGTGGCTTCGATAATCGCCCAATAATTGCTAGTAACTGCTGGGACAAAAAGAATGTCCCGGTTTCGCACGGTGGCTATATATACAACCGTCCGAATCGTCCGGTGGCACACTAGTTTTGTGAAGGTACGTGTCTCTGTGAAGTCAAGATGAAGTTCTCCCTGTTGGCGCTGCTCGCGCTCGCGTGCGCCGTTCTGGCCACCGACGATATCGATTGGTCGAAGGTGCGTCCGATGACCCGTACGCCCCAGTTCTGGCGCCGTCTGCCGAAGGACATCCTCAAGCAGTACCTGAGCGAGGTGCGCAACCTGCCGGCTGGAGCTCGCGGTAATGCACGCATCGTCAACGGTTACATCGCCCAACCCGGCCAGTTCCCGTACCAGGTGGCGATGTTGAGCAACTTCGCCGGCGGTGCCGGCCTGTGCGGTGGTTCCGTCCTGTCGCCGAACTACGTGCTGACGGCCGCTCACTGTGTGGACGTTGCGACCGGTGGTCTCGTCATCTACGGTGCGGAGGATCGTACCAACGCCAACGAACCGAGCCAGGTGCGCATCGCTTTCGAGCAGAGCGGCATCCGGCTGCACCCGAACTGGAACCCGGCCCTGATCCGTTACGACATTGCCACCGTGCGCGTCGTGTCGCCCGTCACCTTCACCGACCGCATCCAGCCGGTGACGCTGCCGCGTCTCAGCGATGTCGGTAACGATTTCGCCGGACTGATCGGAACCGTGTCCGGGTTTGGCCGATTCTCCGACTCGATCCAGGAGGCGTCGACCGTCCTGCGCTACGTGAACAATCCGATCCAGACGAATCTGGCCTGCTCGATTCGCTTCCCGGGTGTGGTACAGCCTGAAAACATTTGCCTGTCGGGTGATTCCGGACGTGGTGCCTGCCAGGGTGATTCCGGCGGTCCGCTGACGATCGTGCGCGACGGTACCACCGTCCAGCTGGGCGTTGTGTCGTTCGGTTTGGCCCTCGGCTGCGAGCTGAACTGGCCGTCTGTGTTCGCTCGTACCACGTCGTTCCTCACCTGGATCCAGGAGAACTCCGATGTCACCCTGCTCCCTTAATTACAACGCACAATCTTACTAAAACTAGACAAATAAACATATCAGTACAATAATTATACACAAATGTAATAATTGGAAAACTTGATTTTTTGAGAAAAAATCGTTGAAATATAAAAAAAAATAAAAAACTAAATTAGACTAAAACAGGTTTCGCTTATTTTTGCTGGATTTACAGTGATTGCATAGTGGAAAGCTTACTCATCTAGCGATAAAAGCGCCTCCTTGCCTTGAAATATTTCCTGGTATGAAATATTTCACAGTGGCTTTAACACAACAAGTGGCTTTAAATGGTGATCATTATCACATGGATTATCACAATGCAAGTACATAAGTATTAACTCGTCCGGTCTTTTTTTTTCAAATTATTTTACCAATATTTATTTCCCTTCTCTTTATCATTCGTTTTCCTACGCTCTCGTCTGCTTCCGCTTTCAACACTCTCAACGATTCATGTGTTATTTGTTAAACCCTAGAGCTCGACGTGATGCCAACACATCCCACACGCGCGTACACACCACATTCTTTTCAACAGAACACCACATTCACGCTACTCCTTCCTGGACCAATGATCAGCCTGCGATCATTTTACTTCCTCTAACCCAATCACATACACACACAACACATACGCGCGCGTGCACGCCTCCTGCTTCTTCCACTTCTACCCGCAAATTTGTTACACTGCAAATGTTTTGCCAATGTTCTTCTACGTTCCGTGTGTTGCACGTGCTTCCACTTATAATTTACAAATTTTCTTAACAGGGGACTTGTGTTCTACCGGCTCATCTTTACAGCTTGACCAGCTTCGCCCCGCGATGCACATTCCACTTTCGGGAAAGCGATCAACGTGAAATGACGCGAGCGATAAGCCGCAAGAAAAGTGGGGAATTTATTTTAAACGCTTTGATTCCGTTGCTACTATTCGTTACATTTGCCTCGCTCCGCTGTCGTTGTCACTGTCGTAAGTGAAACCGAGGTGCCTATATGTTGGGAGGAGTTTGATAACACGTTAAAAATTTGTTGAAAGAAAAAAAACGAAAACACGAGCTTCCCTCACCGGTAGGCAAAGCGGGAAGCGCACACCACAGGTTTTCTCCCTTCCCCTTGAAAAGTCGTCTAACCGAAATGAAACAGTTATCACTTCAATGTGCCATCTACGAAATCCTCAGTTTAGCAGAGTACAAAACGAGATTTGGATTGACGTTTGATTGTTACTCCGGCACACGCGGAAAACTCGTTACACTACAATACGGGTATGCTATGCAACGCTAAACAAAAACGCCTCACTAGCGGCAGGTTGGTAACAAACAGCGTTCCCCGCTACATATATCACGCGCTCGGAGCAACAAAACGAACAGAAGGAAGAGGAAAATCGGGAAACTATCTTCTGTCGCATTCTCCTTCGGTGCGACTTCGGACGACAAGCCCTACATTATATTTATTGTTTTGCTGATGTTGTTCCATATACTCTACACCCTCCAGCGCTAAACAACGTCTGCTTTAACGACGTGAATGTATTTGTTTTGCTGTTTTTCTTTTTGTTTTTTTTTTTGTTTTTTTGGGAAAAAGAGCCCTGGGGTACTTTTCTTTCTTAAAACATATGAACGCGTCGCGTCTACTACGAACTCTTGTTGGATGCACTTGTTTAATACTAACTGCACTAGCACTAGTAGTTCAAGTTAATTCATAATCTTTGGACTAACAGTGTATATGTGTGTGTGTTTGTGAATTTCTCTCTGTTTTACCCAGTATTAGTTATACGATGTTCGTCTCTTCGCAACAATCGACGGGGTGACGTTTATAATCTGTAGTCCTAGTTCGCTAGTATAGTTACGATGTCGCGTTCGCAAAATGGGTTTGTTTGTTGTTTTTTCCCTTTTAGTTACTGCTACTAAATTTTGTGTTTTACTTTGCTGACATATTGACACACACACACGTTTGCTTTGTTTGTTATATTACAATAAACGATGTGTGAGTGTGTTTGTGTGTAAGTGCTGTATGCGTTCTTATATATGGCATAATAAATCCATTGCGTTTTTGTTGTATCCTCCTGTTGTTGCACGAAACACACGAGATCTCGCATGTGTGATTTTCCAGCGCACAGTATGGAGCATCCCAATGAAATTATGGTCCTTTACCGTGCCCGATAAGCGAAACGAAACACACAAGTCGTTAATGTACGCGTTTATAATGTATTTCTTATGCCAGATTGCATACCTTCTGGTGAAACAATCTTCAAAGCTGCGCCATACAGCATGCAATCCGCACAACAAATGCGCTACAAATGTTTTGATTAACGCATTGTTTGACAGATTAATAAACGTTTCGTGAGAGCAAGATGCTCCACCACCGTCAGTGTCAGTGTAACCATCAACAGTGTCCCCTCACGTGGAAAAGTACAGCGGATGGGAAAATTAAACGGCCGGATTGCCTACCGACGATTGCATAGAATCAAAGCTCTTTCAACAGTCCTCATGCACTCATCCTTATGTTCGAACTAATTGTGTATTGCAAGCAATTCACTTACCAATATGAGGAACGCGCGTAACGCTTCGTTGGATAGAATGTAATCCAAATTCCAACGGTGTTTTTTACTGTTTGGAAACAGATACCGGTTTCGGCCAATTCTTCTACACCGCGCCTAACCCATCGTCATCCAATTCGTACACACACTTACGCAAAAGCTGATGGTAGAGGCTCGTAATTGATTTTTCATTAGTTTTGTCGAGGGTAGAGGGTAAGAATGGTATTCATTCGCTTTCAAACCCACTAGCTGCTCTCTCCTCTCTCCGTTTCTCGCGTTCTAAACGATAATCTAATCCTACTATCACTCGGTGTTCTTGTCGCTGGCTGAGACGGACAGTCACGGACAAAAAATACTCTTCCATTGGCGCACACGCGTATTAGTTTAACGCCTAATTTACAACACGATTTCGTGAACGTTCTTCACACTCCCAATTCGCTGTAAATGGTTCAATACTCCTGCACATCCTTCATTATCTCTCTCTCTCTCTCACTTTCCTCACTTTCTCGTCATCTTCCTGTATCTTAAAATATTCCCCATACAGTGAACGAAATAACGTAGAAAACTATTCACATATGTGAGAGCTACATCGGCAGCATCATTAAAGTTTCGTAAGTGGTTTTGTGTATATGAATACGTCTCGGTCATATTGACTAGACTAAAGTAAAATAATGGACCGAAATCATAGGCGAATCCGATGCGAAAGGGAGCGTTCTAGGATGTAGTCGTAAATAGACGTCGGTCACAAGCTGCGGCACTGGGGTTGTATGCGTGGGTTTCACACACTGACACACACGTTCATGACCTATTCCGTAGCATAAACAGTTCCTGTTTGTTTAAAGCTTTGCGTTCTTTTTTTCCAACCGAGACAACAACAAAACATAGGATCAATTTGTAAAAGTACACACCGTTGCCCAACATAAACATCACCACAATTGCGCGCACAAACACTACTAACAGTGGCCGCCGATGGGAAACTGAATGTGAGGAATCCTCACTCAACACAGCTCAACTCAAGGATCAAGGGTTCCTGTTTTGTAGTGAAACATTTACTTTTTTTTTTAATTTACACAACAACCAAAAATTGCATTACGAAATCGCGCACTAACGACTCCCGGCAGGTGGAGATTAAACGAAAGAAAAAAATAAACCAAACTAAACCAAATACATTTCTACGACATACACGCGGTTGATGCTTCCTGCATACTTTTCCCTTCCTTCGTCAACAATGCAACTTCCTCATCACCGTTCCCGGCATTCACAATTTCACTCTCTCACTCTCGTTACCGCTACCGCTACCCTACCCGCTTGCGACTTACATCTACCATTGTACAAACTAGTTGCGATATTATATGACGCCACGTCGATTAGGAGCGTGTCGAGCGCAACACCACCGCCAGCGAACAGAGAGCGTCATATGCGTGCGTTTGGTGCTGTGTTTGCTGATGTTTGAACACGCGGCACAAGACGATTTCGTAAACGCGCCACAAAACTATAGCTGAGCTGAGTCCTGATGCATTAAGGGTGATAGTGGGCCTGCTACCTTGCGTCCACGTTCATACTCATAATCAACGTCCAACGAGAGCCCTGTGAGTGACATTTTGAAAAAACGTATTATTAGTAACGATGGATATTTGCGGTCGTTGTCTCTACTAGATTAAACTAACTTTAATTACACTACGCTAGGAAAGTTGAAGTATCGAATAAAATAGTAATAGTCGTATTAGTAGTAGCAGTATTAGCCGCAGTTAAAGAGAATCGATCAGCAGCTTAAGCTTATACAAAGATTTAAAGAACTTTTTCATCGCTCTAGCCAAGGCACACAACTTTGGTAGCATCGAGTACCAACTACGATTGCAAGATTGCAGCGAAACGCATCGTTTGCTTTGTTTGCGTGAAGTGAAGTGTGTCCAATCGAGCATTGTGGGTTTAAATGTGTGGACTAGAAAAAAAAAAACAAAATCGAAAAAAAGCCCTCACTAAACACACTCTAATCGTATGATGAAAGCGATAGTTGTTTTTTTTTTACACAAAAGGTTGCATTGTGTTTTATGGATGCAACACACCCTATTTGCTAATTACGTGCTAAAATGTCGAAAATATGTCGTACATCGTAATGCATTACGAAATAGCATGACAAAAGGAGAAAAAAAAAACAATGGAAACACCTAGACACTACAATCTGCAACGCTCCAGTGCTGCCAGCGTAATACCATAGACTAATGCTTAACAGTAGGAGTGAAGAAAGGTGAGCTCAGTAAAGACGTTAAAAAATATAATTACTTTTCCAAAAACACACAGCCGGTGACGATCCGTAGAACGATTCCTCCAAGAGAATTTAAACCACGATACAACAACAAAAGCAAAATAAGAGACGGTACACTGGGCGGTAAAAAGATTCCGAAACGAAATGTAATGATAACTCGCCGTAATCAGAACGCGAGAGAACACGATAATTTACAATTTGGAGGCAGAGTACCAGTGACGGGTTAGGGGATAAGCTGTTTGTGTATGTGTGCTATTCTTGATACGCTAAGAGCGAAGAGCTGTGTAGTGGAGAAGGGTGAAGGGGGGAGTGGAGATTGTGAATACGTTCGCACTTTTTTGCTCCTGTTCCCATGTGCAGGTTTTGGCGATTTATTCGCATCAGCAGCACCGCCCCCATCGCCCGCTGTTGCCTCCCGCACTTATCACCGCACTAATCAGTCTCCAATGAGAACGGTCAATCTGTCTTGGCTTCGATAGCCGCTCTCTGGAAAAAAGGGTTGAAAAAAGAAGAAGCGAAAACAGAAATAGTCGGGTGTACTGTGAGCAACGACGAACAGGACAGAACAGGACATGTGAGGTTCGGTTTAGATACATCGAATCCTTCCTTCTCCCAGTATGGAAACGGTTTAGCGTTTACAGACGAAAATCACGCCACAGAAAAGAAAATACCCATACGCATACATCTCGGCAGACGAGTACAAGTGTAAGCAACAACAAAACGGTGATAGCTAATTAGTTTGCTTTTACCCAACTAATTATCGATCGATCGTGTTAGTGTGTGTTAGTGGAAGGGCACCGAAATTCGAAGTTTTTTTTTGTTTTTGTTACTGGTATACTGGTATCTTGTCGCAAGGGTTACTGCCATTTTTACTACACAAAAAAACAATACTCCATGGTTAGTAGTGTGTGTGTGTTTGTTGTTAATAAGTGTTGGTCCCATGAAACGCATTTCAAACCACAGTAAACACAGAAGGTAAAAAGGTGTTGGAATAACTACTTTTCTTCTCACCCGATGGCCTCCGGATGGGGTCGCTGGGCGTCTCCGGGATGAAGGCGGCCACGGCGATGGCACAGATCACCATCAGCGCACCGAACACGAACGGCGGACCCGGCATAAGCTGCGAGTACTCGTCCTCGATGTGATGGTGGACCGAGCCACCGACCAGCGTCTCGTTGCGCACGAACTTCGCGTCAGCCCCATCGAAGACGCCGCCGCCTGCCACGGCCCCGATGGCGGCACCGTTCAGACTGTGGCTCGCCACATTATGCTCATCGTTCAGGTCGACGTGGAACACGTAGAAGATGACGCCGAACATCGCGGGCCCAAGCCCGTTGCACAAACCGCGCATTCCCGTCACCATACCCTGAACCACCCCTGGTGGGAGGAAGGCAAAACAAAAGACATGAAAAACGAGACGTTACGGCGGTTTCCACACACCCAAACAGTGACCACGATGCCTACCTTGTTGGTCCGGGTTGGAATGTATCGACACGAACGCACTGATCGCCGGATACGTAATTGACGCTAACGAAGCAAGGATACCTGCGGCCCACATCATCCTGCCAACAACCGGTCGAAAATCAAATTAATGTCTACACCAATGCGCGCGTCACGTTTTCCAAACTTACCATGTTTGACTGCCAAAACCGTACCAGAGCAGTTGCAACATTTCGAACAGTAATCCTATTATTATTGTACGCTTTGCACCAAGTGCCCTGGGCCGCGTACGACGACGGGAGCGAAAGAACGAGAACGAGAACGCAATTAGTTTTGGTTGTTATTCACACGCCATTCACACACAGACCACGAGTTATTTTCGTCCGAAAAACTTACTTCATTAGATCACCCAGGATGACCTGTGTCAGTATACTTAGTATACCGACGACAGCGATAAAGATCGACACGTCGATCGAGCTGAAATGCATCTTCAGTTTCAGGTAGACGAAAATGCACGAATATTGTCCCGCTTCTGGCAGATACGAGAGCAGCACCGTTACGCACTGCATCAGAATCGTTTGATCCAGACCAACTTTACGAAGAGCCTGCGGAAGATAAGGAAAGAAGCGTCAAATATGACTCGACACTTACAATTGCAGCTCTTCTGCTCGGAATCAAATCACTTACCGCAAACGGATCTGCCTGTTCCCAGCTGATCGGTGCCCCCCAGGAGCTGGGACGCACCTTCTCCGGTAAGCTTTCCGGCACTGCCACTAAAATGAAAAACACATCCAGCACGGCGATCGCTGTTGCCAAGGCTACGATGAGCGGTTCCGAGTATTTATCATTCAGGTAAGCTCCGAGGGCGGGCGAGATAACCTGTGTAACCGAAATAGGATACCGAGTTAGTTAAATCATAAGATAAAATTAGTATTATGTAGCGTACGCACCAAACTGGCGGCGAAGGTGGCCGAAACGAGCCCGTACGCTCGCGATCGATCCTCTACCGTCGTGACGTCGGCCACGTACGCAAACACGACGGAAAACGTCACCGCAAACACACCACTGATTGAGATCATTGCGAAGAACCACCTGCGGAAATGGGCAAGACAAACAAGGTAAGAAAGAAAGATACTCGCGGGTCGCAGTCCAGGCACCGTTCACTTACCATGAGTTGATCGACATTAGTGGGATCGGTGCGCAGGTGAAAAAGACCGTAATTAGCAAGAAGAACTTCCGGCCCCACACATCCGAAAGCGCACCGATCAGGGGAGCGCTCAGGAATGATAGTATGCCCTTTATGCCCATCACCAAGCCGTTCATCAGGAAGGTGTGATCTGGGAAGGTTTGATTGAGGACCTGCGTTGGGAAACAGAACAGTGAAGACAGCGACGAAGTGTGTTACATCAGCAATACCGTGTTATGCAAGGGGGAAGCTATTTTTAGCTAACGATTGTCACACCATGCCTAATACGATTTAGAACGGTCAGTCGTACAACACACAAATTACCATAACCGCCTGACCATTCTTGGAATTGTGGAGGAGGTCTGGTTCTGCAACATGTTTAGTTACTTAAGTACTAGACCATACTTACATTGATGACGGGCATCGTTAAAAGTCCCCAGGCGAAGAATTCCAAAAATATGACTACTAAGGCATGATAAACGCTCGGTTCTCCTATTCCGGAGCTCTGCAAAAAAAAATGGCGGGTAAAAGAAATGGCGCGTAAGTGAGGTGAAAGCCGGCAGCAGAAGAAACGCTAAACCGTTCTCTGGCAGAAAAGTATAAAAGAAGGCCCATGATGACGAAGACAGCAGCAGAATCCCATTCTCTTGATCAAGCGAACCAATTACGGCTATAATAATAATTAAGCTGATTGCTCCAAAATTGGGCACAATGCTTAAGGTTTCTTTAGATTCTTCCCTGTGTGAAATGACTACATTGTATGCTTAGTTCGGGCAAAAGAACCGCTCCCGAAGATTCAATTAACCGTGAAATACAGGATGCTATACGCAGATAATCCAAACAAAGGCGGTATTCGAAATTCATTGCTCATTAGCGGGCAGACTGATTGACAACGAAACGACGGTGGCACCAATGAAGCTACTCGATAAGAACTTGATTGGAATGGGCAATTTGATGGCAAAAAATTTCACGCGCGTGTCACGGACTGGTCTGGAGATGGTATTAATTAATACTCGCCCGAACCCCCATGCCTGAACGATTCACGCCATCAATACACACGCGACGAGTGATAAAAATGACTGAGAACACGAATTTCAATTCGAACCATTCGTCTGAAGAACGTCAACGCAAAATCGCCTATCGGTTCGGAAGCCATGTACACACCCGTGTCAACATGATTGCAATCAGAAAACCGCCAAATGCAATTCTTTGCTCCCCT
>JXXA01006349.1:0-16446 GCA_000956255.1 Anopheles punctulatus
CAGGAACATGTTTACGAAAATTGAGCGCCTAAATGTATGCAATGTAGTGTCTTGTTAATGTGTGTGATGTTGGAAGCGTTATTCTAAGAATATTTTCGAGTATTATTAAACATGCTTCTTTTTACATCCTCAAAAATCACCAAAACCACTACCCACTCGGAACAGTTTTCATTGCATTAATCCGCCTTCACGCCTTGTAGTGAGAAATTCGGCTTTATTTCCGTCCTGCAAGTAAAAGATGGCGATGGGAGATGCTCGCCGACCACTTCAACCCCCTTAAATTGCTTAAAATCTCCCACCAATGTGCAATCCACGCCAGCTGTTGCGCATTCGGGTAGTCGAAAACGATTCACCTTTTCATACAAACCTCGCACTGGTGATTCTACGGGCGAAGCTAAATGCTTCTGCGAACGTTTCCCCAAAAAAAAAAAAAATGAGACTTGGTGGTAGTTGAGAATTTTAAGGATTTTATTCAAACCCAACCCTCTCGCTGTTTGCATCTTTTTCTGCATTTTTACATTTGCATCGCTGCCGTGCAATACGGTCGTATTTTTCCGTTTTCGCTCTCGGTTCGCTATTTTTTTGTTGATCCGATCCGTGGAGGAATCCAAACGACAAAGGAACCTGTGGTTGTTTGGGAGCCAGACGGTGCAGGAAAAACGCTTTCACCAGTAACCACGCGAAGCGGCGAGAAATGCAAACTATTCTTACTCCCACTTCCGCTCCACACGTTCGTTCGTTACTTCGTTACGCTCTTTTTTTGTGTGTGTGATTTCTCCTTTCTCTTGGTACCCCAAAATGCCACAGGTATGTTTTTGTGTGCCTTTTTCATCGACAAGGACAGAGTTTTGTTGTACGTTTTTTCGGTCACGGTTGTTGCATGATGCAGCCAGTTTCCGGTTGGAATGAGAAAGTCGAAAAACGGTGCCTCTTCCGCGATGTTCAACGAATGGGACGCCGGGCATGGCGAACGGGTGAGGGAAAGAGAGCAGACAACACGTTCTGCCCAAGGGCATGATCGGGATCGTTGCGGTGGGTTGGAAGCTGCCGTTTGGAGCAGGGTGCATCAGGTTGCTAGTTTGAATATTTCTTCTCCCTCGCTCTCGCTGGCAAGAATGCAATCTCATTCTATACGCTACCCTGTTGCTGGTGGTTCACTCTCCATCCGGCAGAAACGTTCCTCCAGCACCGAACTTTAATCTAAATCGTTCTCCTCGTTCCGGCTGCGCGTGGAAGCTCCTGTGGAAGCGAATGTGCACGTCAGTGGCACGTTTGCTAGTTTCATTATTGGTACGTTTTCTTCCGCATGCTTCCCGCACCAGTCCCACCCGAATGGCATGTCATTTGGTGCTTTGTGCTGTGTAGAATGTATTCCATCTAGTGGGAGCAACTTGTTGAAAATTGAAATTTTTACACATTCCCCTGCACACCGGCATCGTTTCACCGCCGTGTGTAGCCGTGTGCTTTCTGACCCCGAACGTTCTTGTTCTGGGAGTAGGAGGCAACCATCTTAAACGTCTACACGACGATGTGCTCGGCACAATGTGACGTACGCGACGCCGTTTTTGGGAGCTTTCGTTTCCAACAGCCACAATCAAGGACCGTGCACGAGCCAGGTGAGCGGGGAACATCGCCATTGTTGTCGGTGGTTTGATTCCGCATTGCCGGTAAGTGTGTCCCCGTGTGCTATCTTTAGATGCCGCTTTTAGGGACGGTGTGGTAGCGTTTGCCACTGGTGAATGGCGGTAAATTCCTTGCGGCAACAGCTGTACCTAACGCCTGTTTCCTTGTTTCGCGTATGGATCCGTTTTCCTCACAAACTCACGGCCGCACGTGCCGATGCCTGAAGCAGCAGCAAAAAACACGGTTCTCCAAAAGACAGGCTGCGAAGAATGTGTTTGCCTTAACTTTCCTCCGAAACAGCTCAAGTTAGTTCACGTCAGCGTCATTCCCCGTTGACATTGCTGAGTAAGCGCGACCGTAAATCGTTGTTCAGCTTTTGTACACCTTTTCTTGTATTTTTATAAACAAATTGTATACTTTTAGGCGCTACATAGCACATGAGCCCAAAGGTAATACTAATTTTTGTAAAATAATAGCCTATAAACTACCTTTTTGTCCACGGGGTTTTCGATACGAGAAAAGCGTCTGCGTGTGGTTTCCCCAACCCGAGCGACTGACGTGTAAGTTTTCTGAAATAAATGACTTCAAATGGGGCAGAGGTGGTACGAGGTCCAATTTCCTTCCGAACAGCACGGCGTGGTTCGTTACCGGGAAGAAGTTCAACATGTGAGGGTGTGTGTGTGTGTGTTTTGGCAACATGTGGAGCAATTTATAACCTCCATTCCTAATCCACTCACCCTGGATGGTTCCGAGGGAATCCGATCCGCAAGCACACGATCGATGTTTCATCGTCGGCGTGCTTCCGTTGCTCGTCTGATTCGAAAACTGCCTTCAGTGCGAGCAGCTAACTTTAACTAGGCGCTCAAGCACCGTGGGAAAAGCGCCCATTAAGTTATCGCACTTTGAGGAGGGTAAGAGAAAGATAGGACAGTATTGCATTGCATTGGATTGGAACAAATTTGCATTGCCTAAACCTAGCGAGGAGTAGGGGAAAACATGAGCGACAAAACAAAAAACCTGCCGATCCGTCGAAATTGCGCAAAGAAAGCCGGGACACCGTGAAAACAGGAAAATTAAATTGAAATCCATATATTTCGCTGACGGTACGAACCGACGCGGGAAATCGAACCAGACGGGTTTTCTCTCCCATAGAACACTCGTTATCGATCAGCTCCGCATGAAATGGAGCGCAGTTTTGTGTTTTTTTTACTTCACTCCAATCGGTAGACGAGGAAAAACCTTCGGATGCCATAGCTCCTGCTCGCAAAACATTTATCCTGCTGACTGTGCTCATTTACAATTGGCTTCGAACAGCTCCAAACAAATCCTTTGAATCCGGCGATAGTGTGAGGGAAAGAGCGAGAAGGTGCAAGATGGAATGAGCGAGCGAATGGGTAAAAAACCTTTGTCCGGAAACATCTTTTCCGATTTTCAGATTAAAATGAATCTTTTGCCCCTGCCTCTATCTTCACCTTCTGCTTGAATTCCGGACCAGGAGGTTTACGCTTTGAAGCCAACGACGAAGGCGACGTTTTTTCGCGGATGCGGTAAAAAGGGTTTGCTGAAATTCATAGTTGGCTGAAGTGAACCACCCGGCAAATGCAAATTTCTTCCGGGTAGCATCACTCGCTTTTGCAGGCGCTGCCGCTTCCGGGACCGGAACCAGCGAATCTCTCGTGCCTCAAACTAGTTAGCTATCATCCGATCCGAGAAGTGCCGGGCTGGGAGCGTTCGCTTCTTGTTTCAAATTATAATCCTCCTGCAACGGGGCCGGCGTGCTTGAAGGAGTGCTCTAATCCACAAACGTCGATGCATGATTAATGCAATACCCTTCTGAACGCTTCTACCGCTCTTCTTCGGCAGATGGGTATAATTTATTCCAATTAATTAAAATGCCAAATAGGGGTCTAGAGAAGTCGGTGGCGGTCTGTTTGTATAAGTTGAAAAGGAACGAAGCACTAAGAAGGAGATAGGGTCATCGTTCCAGGAGGTGAATGTCATCCGGGAGGAGGAATCGCCGCATTGAGGCTGATAGTTTATTCGCTTGCTCAAGAGGGAATTTCTCGTTTATTATGGTTCTTTTATTCACCTCCACGTCAGCTTACCTGTTCTACCGAAAAACCGACGTAGTGCTTCGTTTCGTTTACAAAAGTTCCTTGAATCCGTTCTTTTCCGACTAGAAACGCTAGCCATGGCGCTGTGCAAATACCGCTCAACGTCAATGATAAACATCAAAACTCGAAATCAGCTCGACACAGCTTTAATACACCACCCCATTAAAAGGCCGTAAATCGTTCAAGTGTCGATAAACGGCCTCCATCAGCACCACCGGACATGGAAGTACGCCCGTTCAAGTACGGCCGGTTCCCAAAATCGGATCGGGTGACTTGTAAACATTGACTGACAGAGCACGCACGCTGTGGTGATGCTGTCAACTGTCAACCTGGGTGGGACATTCGGTTGATGGGACTGTTTGCTTGTCTCACCTTTCCACTTGAGATGGTTTCCTTGAGAGGTTTCTTTGCTCGGATGAGCCGTAAGTTCTGTTTGCCGTTGGTAGTTTTACGACATCGGTTTGTGGGCACTGTTAAGGGCACTTTATCCATTACGAATGTCCAACAGGTTGGGTGAGTGGTGAGTTGTTTCGAGAAGGTTAACGTTAAAGGCGGCTCTATTCAATTCAGTTTGGTTGTTAAAGCTAGTCAAAGTTATTTTAAATATTGTTACAAGTAATAAAATATTGCTAAGTGTCCTGAAAGCCAAACAATATGTACTAAATATTAGCGGTTGCTCTAAATATCTCACTCGTGTACATCCAAATGGTACTGATTTTAAACATAGCCTCCAAAACAATTTTCCACCCGAATCGATTGTTCAAAACATTCTGCTTGTCTACCATAAAACAGCGTTTCAATCATCGATTCGGGCAGCACAACGCTACACGGAATGCTAGTTTCGGGCACATTCTTCTCCGATTTTTCACACTGCAGCTGGACTGGTGGAATCATTTCTCGCAATCGATGGAATCAAAATAACGCTAAATGGATGGTCGAATGCCGGCGAGCACATGCGTGTTTGTTAGCTATAATTAAACCAAACACGGTGTGCTGCGAAGCTGATGATGACGGTGGCCACGATGATGGAGGATATTCCCATTGCAACGCCGCCCTCTCCTTGGTGTGTCAATTTGTGTGTTTTTATTTGCCGTTGTTACCTTATAGCCAAACACATCACAACGCAAACGGACAGTTGGTTTTTCGTTCCGGGGTTGTATCCTCCCACCCTCCCCTTTATTTGTGTGTGTATGTGTGTGATTGTTGCGCTCATTTTCGCATTCACCCGGGGACCATTCAGCTCGGGTTCCCGGTGGGGATGGAAAATGCCAACATTTCGCGCGGTGCTCGACCGATTAGTATCGAGCATTTTTACGCCACGGAATGTCATGCAGGGCGAGAGAGGGAGAAACGAAAAGACAGCAAGGATAACATACAAAATTGCTCCTGTCAGTGCGGTTGATTGGCGCACATTTCGCTGACGTTTCTGGAAGGTCGGGATGACGTTGGGACCGGGGACGACGCACATCCGTTCCTAATCCGATCCGAGCCGTGGCGGCGAAGTGTGGGAAGCGAAAACTGGCCACTGTGCTGGGAGCGATGAGTTATTAATGCTCTCTCTTTCTCTCACTCCGCCAAACTTACCACCGGTGGATGCATCCGGTTGGAGCAGCTCGTTTCATCAAAATAAACAACAACAAAAAACGCCACAACCCATCGCGAACCTTCCGGGACGGGGTGGAAATGGTGCAGGGGTGGGGGTGGGTGGAAAACTATAGCGAATCAAGTAATCCTATCGCGCACGAGATTGCTGCACAAAAAGCCGTGGCCAGCAACAGGAGCAAATGAAATAGTTCACGTATGGAAAAGGATAAGCTCTCCGCTGAAAGGACTCTCACCCTCGCCCTTTCTCCATTGGACGGAGTTTGTTTGTCCATTAGTGAAAGGGATGCTAAATCAACACGGCCTCGTGTTGCTCCCCTCCTGTTTCGCCTCGCTCGTTATGCGTCTTGCTGCGCTTCACATTTTGATCAATTTAACCACCTGCTGGTCGTTTGGCGCTTTTTGGGGCGTCTTTTTTTTCTGCATATATCCGTGCCGGTTTTTGGTCTCCTGTCGCAAAACGGACACGGAAAATGTGCCCGCCATTTTCCGACAGCATGCTGATGATGATGATGATTATCATTGTCGAATTGGGGACGCATTCTAGCGATGATTGTCTGCCACCTGGTGCGAGGCGGGCCAAAAACTGGCAGCAGATTGAGGCCAAAAGCCGAACCGAGAACGCCGAAAAAACGAAACGCTAACCGTGGAATGAATGATCGAACGAATTTTGCACCGTGGAATGTGTCTGCATGATGGCAAACTATATATCTTTATATATATATAACAATCCTCCGTTGGCTCGTTATGGGGCGAAACCCTTGCCTCGCCCGCGATGGGGAACGTAGCGCCTTGTGCCGATTCCAGTGCAGTCGTTTTGTTTGCGATGGCTAATGGCATAATTGCAATGGCTGCATTATTGATAAATTTCAAATAAACTCCCTCCGCTCGGCCGCTGCTGCTTCCCTTCCCAGAAATGGCCGCTTGGCAGTGGGCCAGCTGTCTGGCAGTGTCTCTAGGGGAGGGTGTGGAAAAATGCAACTAGAAAACCGGCACACACACAGACACACCACCCGGGAGGGGTTGCAGAAAATGTGCACGATTATGTGCACGTGGAATGGGGAGTCGGGTAGGGGGAAGAATCAACAGAAGGGGAAGAGAAAGAAAAAGCACATACACGAACAAATTGCGCCAAGCTGCAACAGGATCAAGTGAAAATGAAGTGGTTTGAAGCAGTCGGACAAAAAGTGGAAACAAGTAGAATGCGAGGAAAAACTACCGCAGTGAGTGATTGGGGCTCAAACGACGACGACGACGACGGCAACGATGACGGAGACGGTGGACGACGTGAGGTGCAAAGACAAATATAAACAAACAAATGTGCCAGAAGAATGGTGGTAGCGAGTCTTCGCTGGAAAAAGGAAGCAGGAGAAACATATAGCAAATAGCACAAAAACGTTCCAGTTTCGTCTGGAGAGCTGATCGATCCCTTAGCCGATGATGATGATGATGATGGTCCGTTCGACAGTGGAATACCGGCGGGCTGTTGCACAGCAATGCACAGGCCGGTGGAAAACCTGCACCATGTACGACAAACTGCACCATTTTCGTGCGCGAATCGACTATTATAGAGAAAGAGGGAGGGAGAGAGAGAGAGAGAGAGAGAGAGAGAGTAAAGCGTTCGCCATGTCCTTCAAACAATCGTGTGTCTGTTTGGCCCCGTAAAAAAGCAGGCTTTCTACCACCATTCCGGTTGTCCTGGATTTTGAAGAAGGACAATTGGTGATTTTCGTGCCTTTTTTGTGTGTGTTCGTTTTTGCATTCGCTTGCAGCGTTTCGCTACGTGAACGCCCAACTGCGCATTATAAATTAAAACGTAAACGGACCTTTTGACAAAAAAAAACAATAAAAAGAAAGTTGCTCCATTTCAATGGCACACATCAATTAGGGCCACAGTCGTGTGTAACGCGTGGAAAGGAATTGTTTTTTCTTCTTCTACTTCCTGCACTGTTTCATCCTGCGCAAAGAAAAGCAACAGTGCATTATTGCCATAAAAGGCACACACACATACACACACTGGCAGACAGGAGGAAGAAGGGGGGATATAAATGTGAGAACAAAACACACTAGCGATTTGAATTCATTCCAAAATAGAGAGAGAAGAAAAAAGAAACGCTTACCACAGAAAACATGCAGCACACGAAAGCGGCAGGATTCGAGCGACGACGAATGGAAAACAAAAACTAAAATAGAACAAAAACAAACCCAATGCATGATGGTAGAATTTTGTGCACCGGCAATCCGCCAGCCCGCGGTGCCAGCTTGCGTTCGGAGCATGCGAAGGAAAACATACATTAAACGTAAATTTATCTGTTTTCCGTTGATTAGACGGAACGGTTTGTTTGTTTTTTTTTGTTTTACCCATTCGGACTGGTTTCGTGCACGGGTGGTCGGGTTTCGTGGCTGCGATTGAACGAACGCCAAGCTAGAAGCTTTCCATTTCGCTTTGTTGGGCCCGGTTGCCTGTTTGGATTGGTTAGATTGGTGGATTTCGTACGTTCGCTTCGCAAAAAGCGTTTATTTGGATCGTTTCGTGTGGTTGTGGTACTTTCGTGCTTTGCGTACTTTCCGGTGCAGACGTTTAGGGACGTTCGTGGTGATTGGATATTGTTCATTTTACCATTGCATGTAGCGAGAGAATGGTATGGTTTTTGGCTTATTTTGCGGCAAAGGGGATGATTTCAGCTATCTAAGGCATATTAGAACAAATATTGCAAATAATGTACGTTAAATCGATTTTACAACCATACTTTGAAACGTAAAAAGCGAAAACGCCTGAATGTATGCTTTTCTAGTGCTTTTGCGGTGGATGATTTAGTACAGTTTTTAATGAAATAATTTTGTATGCTGGGTACAAATTCTTCAAAAATTTGAACCAACCAGCAATCTCACACACTTTCAGCTAAATTAAATAATTTTTAGTTCCATATTCGTTACGGCTCACGATAAAACATAACTTCAACACGCATCGCTCCATTAGGAAGCAGCTAAATCAGCACGAATTCGTCGAACACGAACCACCAGCAGGACGGCCATCAAATTGCAACGCTTTCGCGGTAAAAGCCGCATCCAATCACATTTACTTCGCACGGGCGTCCAGTTCGGTGTCGTTCTGTGCGTCTCATTGGGCTCCGGGGTTTATTTTATTCATCCTATTTTCCCTCCACGGACTATCACTTTCTCCGATTGACCAAAATCCTGTCCATCATCCTGTAACGAGTCCATTGCTGGGCTCTTCCGTAAGAAACCACCCAATACCCATTTAATACGCGACGCGATCCGTTTGAGGGTGAGAAAAAACGCAACATCAACAGATCGAAAGAACCAGTAAAACTCCGAGAGTGTGGTGGCAAGGGAAAGCAAGCGAGAGAGGAAAAAAAAGCGCAATCAAGTTAATGCGAATCGAGATTACTCATTTTTTTCTCTCGTCCTTCTGCTTATTGTGCTGCGGTTTCGCTTCGCAACGGTACCATAGCGGAACTATTAACGGAAACAAAAAACAGAAACCGATCCTCCGTTTGCGGAGAAAATTCACCCCGAGGAAGGATTAGGAAAACGATTTTCCATCATCGCTCATTTGCTAAAACCATGACTCGTCGCGGCTCAGGAAACGTAAGGCTCATGCTCAGACAATGGGACCTGGAGAGGGATGGAATCAAGTGAAACAAAACCAATCGCCAGCCATTTTCGTGTATTGCGTGTGTGAGAAAAAGGGAAGGGGCCCACTCGCCAAGGGGAACGAGAAAACAATCAATCGAATTGTTGGATGGAAGGGGAAAAAATTGACGGTAAAAGTAGGCCCTGTTCTGTGACAAGGCTGCAAGTGAGTCGGAAATTTGCGGTTTATTTGCGGTTCCAAACTGTCTTACAAGAAGCCAGCCATGATTGTGGCTGGCCCATTTTCTTTTCATTGTTCGAAAGCAGTGCACGAGGCTCGTAAGTTTTAGTGATGGTATGGTAGCAGAGTCGAGCTAGTTCTAGAGTGATTGAATGATTCGTCTCTTATTACTTTGCTTGTTTGACTCATATGGTGTTATGAGTCTTCTCCACCGAGTATGACTCTTTGCTTTTGAAGCCGATTCTTTGTTGGATCATGGAGTCGTAGATTCTTTTTGGGAGTCAAAACATGGTAGTACTTTCTATTTGAAAAGTGGGTATCTCCAAGCAGTTCCAGTCGAATAATAAGTTCCTTTTTTGGAACATATTTCGATGCACATTATTTTCTGAGAATTTGTCCTCTTAGTCCATTTTGAAAGATTTTTTTTTTAATGAACGAAGTTCGAAAATAGCTATAAGAGTCCTCAATTGATTCAACCGCCGAATAGCTTGGAAAATAGACTTTCGTCTCGCGGTCACATCACCCCACAGTGCGGCTGAAATTTCACACGCAACTCCCGTGGCTACAAAAGCAAAGAAAGGCCTCACACATCCCAAGCCCGCACATCGGGCGCTGTCATCGCTGAATGACCTGGAGATGGTGAATGGGCGTCCTACTCCACCCTAATCCACCACCAAGACCGTCGTTGGGAAAAATATATATTTTCGCGAACCAATAATGGTTCGAAACGAGATTGATTGATTCGTTTTCTTAATGATTTTCTTTTTTTGCTCTTGTATGCGCGTGCTATTGCTGAGGGCGGCTTTTTTTTCGCGGCCGGCCTACGAAAGGAGGCATTGAAGATGCCGGCGTCGGCTTTCCTGTTGACTTTCCTGCACAATCACGTGGTTTTGTTTGTGTGATGGTCGTGGTTTCGTACCCGCGAAGCTCGCCGAACTGACGACCAGAACAATGATGATGCCGAAGAGGCAATGGAACGGAAAGAAGATCCTGGCGGAACAGTTGCCTCTGCGCGAGCTTATCGTACGCTTCGTGCGCCATTGTGCGCCGACCGTATCGGTTACTGTCCATCGATAACAAAAACCGCGTTTTATTTTCCTTCCCACTCCGCTCCGCTCATGATGGACTTTTCGCTTATCCTTCTCTGCACCTTCCGCCCTCCCCCCTCCCCTCTGAGGTCCGATGGAAATGTGCCTTTGTTGTCAGCAGGACACTGTACAATGGCAACTTGGGTGAAGCAGCTTCTTGCCTCTCCTCACCCGCGTTGGAAGCAGCGTGCAGTGACTCGTACTTTATTGTTTCCTCCAAACACACGATCGATCGATTGTGGCGTGTACATCGATACGGATTGATGATGGACGATATTTCGGGTGGGTGGGACGTCAGTGGGAGACGCCTTCCGATTGGAACGATTGTTTCCTTATCTGCGAACAGCGCCGCAGAAGCGAAACAATAAAAAAACGTAGGCGCCTTAGTGCCTGTTCGAATCAACAGTGCGCCACGTGCGTCGAACAAGAAGAAAAGCCGCAGACAAGACGACAAAGTGGAACTGCCTTTGTGTGTGTGTGTGTGTTTGTGTTTGGGTGGGCATGGCTGATAGCTTTCTTTCGTCCCGGTGCCTGAAAGTCATGATGAATTTGTTTTTCACGCGTTGTCTTTCTCCTTTGTGTGCTGGGTTTTCCTTCGCCATCGCCGTGAAGCGTCGATTCTAAAGTGATTTTGGGGTTTACGGATATATTTAATTTCGGCGACAATACGAGAAAAAAACACAAAGCTTCTTTGGAGAGTATTCAGCTTGCCATTTAGTATGAGCGATTTATTTGTAACTATTTTAAACCAGTTCCGCTCACTGCCAAAGATGTTAGAACATTTTCAAACTCCCATCATTTGCCAATCTGAATGCTTTTATGTAACCCGTGTAAAGGACCCAGACCAACGTTACCATGGAAACTCGCCATTGCTTCGACAAGATGGTTTGAAAATCATTTGAACACCCACAAGCGGCATCACAGCACCAACAGTACCAACAAGTACACAAGTACTCGTTGTGAAATGGCGAAATTTACTACCCATCACCGGACGCCCGAAATAGGCTTCCGTAATCAGGAAGATGATAAAAGTCATCGGGCCGATAAAAAATGCGCCGACCAAACAAGAGAGAAATGGGAAGCGGAGCAGGGCAAAAAGCAAGAAAAAAAAAGAAACAGAACCACATCAAAACCGTGTCGATGTCCTCTTTCCGAAAGTCATAAACGGGAGAAGCATCCCCGTTGGCCGTTAAGCCGATAGTGATGAGTGAAACAAAATGAAGATATCATCGAAACAACGTGCGCTGGAAATTTCCCTTGGCGAAACGGAATTCTAATGGCACCTCTCGGTTTTGCGGCATCGGCGCGGTGGTGCTGGTGAACCGAGGGGGTAAATCGTTTTGTGCTTCCGGAATTACTCCGGCACCGCAATCGTCGAGATCGTCACCAGCGGGGGGTTGGATGAGATTTCATTTCGCACCCCACTCAACCCTGCTGCTGGAATTGTCCTCACCGGACACCGGTAAAGGACATTAGCACGAGGCACGAAAAAAAAAAACAAAAATCCCGGATCCTGGAAGGTTAGCATGAAATAAAGGAGCGAACAGAATTCTGCACAAGCGGTGACGACCGCCTTCCACTATTGATTATTCAATGAGGATCAAATTGTCATTGAAAATATCCATTAATTCTTCGACCGAGTGGTCGTTGGTATATTTTTTTTTTGCCACAACCTGCGTGTATATTTCTCTCACGACAAACCGATAGCTCATCATAATCAGCATCATTACCGACAACCGGAGCCTATCGCGTTTTGTTTGCGATTTGGCATAGAGTTTTTTGTCCGTTGTATCCTCCTGTTGTGGATGCACAGGTCCACACAAAACTTGTCTCACAAGCGTATTTGTCATCGTTTTGTAAATAATATTTAGAACCAGATTTTAGAAATGAAATAAATAAATTCAATTCCTTGAAGATGAACTGTAGCTACGAAAAAGATGTAAAATTTAGATGAATGCAAATGATATAAATCATGCAAGGTGAGACACGGGATTTCGAACTAAGATGCATGCGTTGTACCACACCTACTGCGCGTAGCTGTACCTCGATTCGAGACGACTTCTCGTCAACCGAAACGAGCAAAGACACAAATAAATTGGACGAAGAGTGTGGTGGAAAATTTCTCCGTACGTAGAGAAGCAGCAACAAAAAAATAAAAAAAACAAAGACTACCGGGAAAATCGTCCCAGCAGCGGGTCCTGGAGTGGGATAAATATCGGCATCGTTTTCGGAACGATTGATGAGCTTGACTTTTTTTGCGCTCTTGCCTTCGAGACGAGTCCGTACGACGGTCTCGGGCTCGAAGGATACTTGACGCGTTCCATGGGCCACGTCACGTGATACCGCCTGATGTGGTTTTTTGTATGTGTGTGTGTCTGAGTGTGTGTTTGTTTGATAGCCTGGTATAGAGATATTCTCCCACCACCCGGCTGGTAAGTACCCATTGACGAGGTCGCAACAGGAATCTTCAAAGCCCACCAAGCCCGTGCCGTCCACCAGTGTTGATAGCAGCGCCGGCGAGGGTGGTTTTTTGCTGTTTCTTTGTTTCGCCTCTTGTTGCGCGCCTGGGAAGACTTTCATGTGCGGTTCCAGTTTGCGGTAATCGTATCGGTGGAATTAAGGATTTCGGTTTCAGGTTTTTCGACCGTCGGTGGTACGGTCCCGACTCCTGAGGGCCGTTGAATTGCGTGAGATAATATTTTCACTTCAAGTTTGCCATGCCACTGGAGTGGTTTGGAGACGAGAACATCTTTAAAGACGAAAACGATGGAGTCACCCCGGGTCGAATAGTTCGTTCGACGCACGCTTTAAGCAAAAGAGAGATTTGCTTCTTGCTTTCCCACCGTAAAACCGCAACACGCCTCGCAAACGTGGAGAAAAGATCGAAAAATCAATGTCTTCCACCGGTCCTTCCCGCTCCGTAGCGCAGTGCTAACGATTTCCATTCCGATTAATGGCCAAATAATACACATTTTCGATGCGTCATAATCGCTTCATCGATAAGACTTAATGACCGGCCTAACGATGTTGGACCGGCCACCCCCCGGATGGGTTCCACATCAAACGCGCTCGCGTTGCCTGCTCGTCGTCATCCCCCATCTAATCTGCCACGGGATCAATGGCTAACGACCACACACCCTGCCCTCACCGGGTTCATTACCTCACACACACTCACACACGCACACGCACTAACAAACCCAAACACCCCGAATGAAATGGGAAAACTCCGGTCATTCCAAGATGCTGGTCGTTGGAAGTGGAGCCACTCCGAAGGTATGAAATTGATAACATGACCGTCCATCCGGCTGTCCGTCCACCGTGGGATGCCTCCTTCAATTCGGGGGACAGGACTGGGCGGGGGCTGTTGCAGTTCTCACCTTGGTTCGTGTTTGTGAAGGCACACACTCGAAGCTGGGCGCTATCATTAAAAGCAATCCCTCGGTCTGGGCGAAAGTTTTCCCGCCCTTGCTGCCACCTGCAACGGGTGCGTACATGTATTTAATTAAAACCTTTATCGAGCAGACTTTCTCCCGGTGACTGTCGACCTGTGTTCGTGTGCGGTGCCGGCAGGTACCGGAGAGCAATAGTTTCGGAGCAGGTGGAGCTCGGTGCTGGCATTGTGCACCAGATTATATGTATACAAGTTTATCAGTGTTATTTCAAGCGCTTTCAGTGGCCCGTTGTATCCAATTATTATTATGCACTCCGTACAAAATGGACAGCAGCTCGTTCCGAGCCGTGCTAATGCTTCCTGTTATCCTGTCTGCAGCTGTGTATGTGTACGGTAGGTGTGGGAATGGATTTTCCACCAAAGCAGGAATTTGATACCGTTCGTTCGTTTAAACTTTCCACCAGCAGCCGTCGAAAAATCTCGGTCGCATCCTTCTTGCGAAAACGTATCCCCGCTCCCGCTCGAGCGAACGTGGCTGCAGAACTTTAAGCAGATTTCATTGGGCAAGTGTCAGAATGGGGCGCATAAGTGGCGGAAGTTCGCTTTTCTGGTGGCCAGACGGGCCGAAGTAAGCAACAAGACAGTGTGGATGACGGTGCTGATGGCGTTGCCGGCCGGATGATGACTGTGGAAAGCGCTCCCGAGTCACCAGCAACGGCAGCTGCAACGTTCCCACTGCCACTTCTGCTCCGGTGCGGTGGAGATCGTCGTTCGGAAGCATTTTCTTTAAAATAACGTCCCACAAACTATGCTCCTCCACACCACCGCGGTTGGTACGGAAATGGCGCAGCACTAGTTGCTGCTGCACTGCAGCGGCGACCCTCACCACCGGCAGCATCTGCCAAAGTTCTTCCGGTCTTTTGGTAATTTTTCGTTTTTGTCCTACGTTCGACGCCACGTAGGGCGGGGAAGACGAACTGTTGTGTCTTTTGTGTGGACAGGACAGACACACGCTCCTCAAGAAGTGGAAGAAGCATAAGAAGAAAGGTTTGGGGGAGTATTTTGGCACCGAGATTGTGCCACTCGAGCACTCATCGTCCCCTTTTCTGCTTTTCAAGAAATCGTCCCGCGTCCTCCGCCCGAGCGGCCAACTTCCACCGGATGAACTTTGGAGCCGCTTGCTTTTCTTGGTGAGGATTGCGGAACGAGCATGCCCTCTCTTTCTCGCGCTTGCTGTTTCTCCCTCTTCTTCGGAGGGTAATGATGATGCTGCTGATGGTGAAGAAGATCCCGACGTTGATCGGATCGGAGACACACATACACCCAGCCTGGCATCACTTCCGGCTGGCTGGTTCCGCACCCCCGTGCGAAAACACGCCTCCCCACGGGGTGACGGGAAGCTTTTTCGGATCGATGAAGAATCCACAGTTCTGCCGCACGGGTTGGGCAATAATTCTTCTGCAGACTTCGTTCGTTTTTTGTGTGCGCGCGGCTCGCAGCGTGCGCTCAAGCTACCCCGATGTGAATCCTTTTTCGGTACGGGCTCTCTGCTTTTTCTTTCTTCTTTTGTTGGGCGGGAAGCGCCGCTTGAAGAATTTATGGCGACGGTGCGCCCCGGCCGCCGGCTTCAAGATGTGCTGATCTGATCTATTGGATTACTTGAGAAAGTCCTCGTTATCGTTGGGAGTGCAGCGGAGAAGGAGCTGTTGCGGGTGTCGGTTTGGGGCGGCTGTGAACGGTTTCGGGAGGCTGTGATGGAATTCCGTCCTCACGATCGGGGTATACATTTTGGGCGCTTTTAAGATTGATGCTGATTTGGAGATTTTTCTCCCTTTGCTGTTGCTTCTGCTGCTGCTGCTGCGAGCATAGTGAGAGAGAAAAGTGTTGATATTTGAAGATGAAAATCTCTGAGGACGCAATCCCGATGTACGCCATCGATTTTATAACTTGCCTAGCACCAGTGAGGAAGAAGTTCATTGAAATGATGGCAACTTTAAAATGGAAATAAAAGGATATTTCTTCTTCGAATCTTCACCATTCGATTTGAAAATGAAAAATCATGCAAATAGGGTTTTTTTAATTTATTTCAAAGCATCACTGAAATCAAACGCAATTCCTTTCTACCACCACTTAGCGCCAATTTTTCGGTCACTTTACTTAATGCTTCCGGCTAGATGAAACAGTTTGACTAATTGACATAGAATGAGCGGCTAGTTCGCGAGATTGAATTTAACTCGTCGATCGATGGAAAACAAAGGCCACAAAAAAGGGAGCTCCCTTTACGATGCGGAAAGTGAAAATTGACATTTAAAATCTCGTTCCCGGCAGGCAAATGGAGCGTGCATACCTGTGAGTGGGATTTGTTCTTTTTTTTTTGTTGTTGCCACATTCAGAGGCCTACAAGCCAACGTTTTAGTTGCATGCATGAAACACGTTTGGTGAAAAACGCATTAGAGCGGTTGTCTGTAGTTGGTTGTTTTTGCGAACGTTTTACCAGCCGTTGCTGTTGACAAAATCAATTTGCACACACAGTTTTATGTTGTGTTTTTTATCCAGCTTGATTACCGGTTTCCCTGTCGCTCTCTGTCCGGTTTCGATCAGGCAGGTGTAGTTTAGGTTAGAAGTGCTTTAAATATGTGTGTTTATATGTGTTTATATATAATGTTTTTTACCTTCTGCACTATCCTTCTACCTGAAGTTATGCCTTTTACGTTGGAGCAGGGGGTAACACACCGACTATAGTGCCCATAAAATTGAGCAGAAAATAAAGCATGAAAAAAGAACAACGCA
>JXXA01006362.1:0-32216 GCA_000956255.1 Anopheles punctulatus
CATATTTACAACAGGATCATGTAATCCGAGAGAGATGTCGAGGCCGATTTTATGAAAATACTTCATGCTAGCAAAATGAGTCATCATACATTCGGTTGATGATAGTTCCATGTACTTACCCGTATCATCTGCTTCATTTCGTCTTTGGGAATCAGGTTCACTTGCGCCGTCTCTCGTAGCCACCGTCGCAGCCAATGGCCCAACCACACCAGGCCACACTCGCACTGTAGCGGATTGTTGGACACATCCAGTCCCCCGATCACGCTTCGGGTCCCCACGGCATCCCACGAACTGGCATTCGGATAGAAGCTATCCGGAGCCAGAGCGGCCAGCAAATTGTCCGACAAATCTATGCTTAACCGCGGGATGTACTTTAGCGCGTAGAACACCCCCGGTGGTAGATCGTTCACCATCGTGTTGTGTATCCGCAGCTTCAGATCGTGATTCCGAGCCAACCCTTGGAAGGCGTTACTAGAGACCGATACCAACCGTCGTCCGGTGATTTCAACCACATTGAGTTTCGTGTTGGCATGCATTCGGGATGTAAACAGGCCATCGCCCAGGTGTTCATCGTAAATGGTCACGTAGAGTTCCTGCAGTCCGCGCAACTTCGACACCAGCTCGCTGAAGTTATGCTGCGCGCTGATCCGTAGCTTTTTCAGATTGTGCAGCTTAATAAACACATCCGGGTTCGCGATTTTGATGTCTTCGATGTAGAGCTCCTCGAGCCGCCGAGACGGTGCAAAGTCATGAAAGGAAATTTTGCGAATTGGGTTTCTTGAAATGTCCAGCACGCGTAACGCGGATGGAAGATTTCGCAACAGGTTCGATATGTTGCTTATTTTGTTTTCCTGTATGTTCAGCTCGCGTAGATAAAACAGCTCCTCCTGTGGTTCAATCTCCTGCAGATTGTTGTTGCTGACATCCAAGCTAGCGAGCTGAGACAACGCCAACGACGGAAGCCGGTAGATGCCGGTCGAACGGAGATTGAGCACTCGCAGCCTGGGGACGTTGATGAAAAGCTCTCGGAAATTAACCGGCATCAGCTGATTGTAACTCAAATCCAGCACCGTGAGATTGTTCAAATTTGCAAATGCGTTGTCCGGGATAAGTTTTATCAAATTACCGGCCAAATTCAGTTCGAGCAGGAACTGTGTGCTAGTAAACATGTACGGATCGAGGTACTCTAGCAGGTTATTATCGAACTGTATCGATCGTAGCGTGAATCCAATATCCGCGAATGCTGTCGCTTGCCAGGTCGTGAACTGATTGTTCGAAAGGTCCAGAAACTCTATGCGCGTGTTCAGGAACGTATCGCGTGGAATCGCTCGCAGGCGGTTATTATTAAGCCGCAGTAAGCGAAGTTTCTTCAGCGGTGAGAACTGTTCGATCTGCAGGCTTTCGATGCGGTTATGGCTCAGATCAAACTCCTGCAGATTCATCAGCCCGGCGAAGCTACGACGACGCAGCGAGCTGATGTTGTTGTGCGCCAGGTTAAGTATCTCCAGTATCTGCAAATCTCCGAAGGCATGATTTCCGAGCGCGGTGAAATTGTTCCAGTTAAGGTAGAGTATTCGCAGTGAAAACGCTAACGCTCTGAAAACGGTGGTGTCCTGCAGCTGATTATTGCTAGCGTCCAGTGAGTAGACGTACAGCAGGGAGTTCACATCGCCGTCCAGAAACTCGATTGCATTGTTGCTAATGTTAAGTCGCATCGGTGTGGTTGAATTCGAAACCTGTCGGAACACCTTCAGCGACAGTGTGCTTAGCTCGTTGTGCATCAGATCCACACTGAGCAGGCTGGGAAGATAGCTGAACGCTCCTTCGCTAATGTTTTGCAGGGCATTATGCGAAAGATCGACGTACGTCAGATATGGCAGGTCGTGTAGGGCGTTCTTCTGGATGGTGCGAATTTTGTTCGACGATAGATTGATGATTTGAATCAACTCCAAGCTGTCGAACGTTGCGCTCAGTAAGTCCTCCAGTTGGTTGAACGAAAGATCGATTTCCACCAGGTTCCTGTGGACATCCGAGCGAAAGAGTTGTCGTGGAACTGTCACAATACGGTTGAACGCCAAATTCACATACGTCAGCTGGCCCAACGTTGAGAGCGCTCCGTCCGGAAGCGTCTTCAGATTGTTGTTATCCAGCCCAAGCCACATCAGCTCGGTCAAGACAGCCAACGCCTCACCGGGATACTCCCCGCGATAGATGCCGAACGAAAGTTCGAGAATCTTCAGTGTCGCCGAAACGTTATCGAATGCGTTCGGATGGACGTAGTGGATGTCGTTGAAACTAAGACTTATTTCCTTGATCGTGTCGAGCCCATTGAGCGCACCGTAGTTCAAGCTGGTGATCTTGTTATTCCGCAGCAACAGCGTCTGCAGATTCGAACCCCAGCCGGCGAAAGCATTCTCCTCGATGTCGGCGATTTTGTTGTAGCCCATGTTCAAATACGACAGCTCAGTGCAGTTGCCAAGAGCTTCCACCGGAATTGCGGTGAAGTTGTTGCCACTCAGCGAGAGTACCTTGAGCGTGATGGGCAACAGTGGCTGGGGTGGATCGGGAACGTTGGTCAGCTCGTTCGACGTCAGATACAGATAGCGCAACCGATTCAATGTACCGATAGCAGCTGGAACAACCGTCAACCGGTTGCGCTCGAGATCCAGATACTCGAGACTGTTTTCGAGCGTGGCAAACGCACCGTCATCGATCGATTCGATGAAATTGAACGCCAGCACCATGTGCACGATGTTCAGCCCCGGAAATGCATCGGCTGCCAGGTGGCGGATAAAGTTTTTGTCGAAATTGATTGCCTTTATGCGCACGCTACCGTTGAACAGCTGGGGTGGCAGCTCCTCGATCAGGTTCAGGCTGAGGTCCAGCTTTTCCAGCCGTATCCGTGCCGTGCCGGAAGGCTCTGGGATGCCGTCGAGCTTCGCTATCAGATTGTCTTTCAGTAACAGGACGCGCAGATCGTGCAGATGCTCGAGGAAGGCGGTCGGAAACTGGGCAAGAATATTTTTCGACAGATCGATCGTTACCAGAGATTTTGGGAACGTGTTCGGGCTGATGTGTGCTATTCGGTTGGAGCTGATGTCCAGCCAGACGAGCTTTTTCAGCTTCGCGAACGGTTTAATGCCCGACTGCTGAAGCGCGGTAGAAGTGACGGTGCCCGCGGATGCCGTCTGCAGCCCGACGCCGGACGTACCCGAGTACTGAGAGAATTGTTTCGCGTTGATTATCGATGCCTGAGAGTTGGGCGCCGTATGGTTCTGACGCTTTTCATCGTGCGTGTAGAACGATACCTCGGCAATGGAATTGCCGGAAATGTGCAGGCTACGCAGGGAATCCGCCAAACCACCCCAATTGCCGTCCAGGTGGTGAATGTTGTTCCTGTTCAGCGGTTAGAATCAGATGAAAAAAAGTCAATGTAATGGCTGGGTTGTTTGTTTGCATGTGAATAGGGTAAATCAAGTAATTTGAACGCAGCCAAACAATCGATAATCAAATTCGCAGAACATTTGCACGCCAGTGCTCATTATAACTCTGGGGGAGTAGACGCCCCAAACAGTTTGGTATAGGTTTCCCCAGAAATGGGTTTTATTCATTTACGGTCGCAATTGAGTTATCATGAAATCGATGTTAGAAGCCCTGTTCAATGAATCAATTTTGTAATGGTGAATTGTTGACGACGGTAACGAATTTATCGGGTGGTACAACAACTTCGCGTGTCAGAACTGGGACCAAAACAAATGAAGCGTCGCCAAAATGGAGCATTGTCCATTCTTGTGTTTGATCAACAGCATAAAATAATGTCTTTCAAGAACAAATAGTGTCGAAGAAATGTCGCGTTTTAAAAAGGTACTTTCGGAGTGTTTTCATCGCAAATTCATGTTGATTGACTTTTAAGCGTTAACTTACACACAAAAAAAAGAAGTTTTATCCACACTCAAGAGCCACCTGTTTGGTGTGCAAACAATTTTATCCGGACAAAAAGGCGCAGTAAAGTACAGCGTCGAAAAATTACCTCACGTTTTGCTTATCTTGGGGCGGTTTTGAGAAAGCATGCGAAATAAAACATACACTGCGACGCACACCACGATAGGATCAGCCCGCAAAACCACTGTCGGTGTCGGAGATAAAGCATCGTTGTTGTTTTTCTGGCATCTGGCACATTCCGACCCGGTGAATCCTGCCGTACTTACCTCTGTGCCACTAATCGGCTTAGTGTGTGGACATTTTTTAGCGAATCCAGTGGCAGTCCCTGTAACTGATTGTCGGACAGATCCAGCGACACCAGCGAGTGCTGCATAAAGCTGTGGAGAGAATGGAAACCAGAAAATAGGAGAAATATAGCGAGTTTATTCGGATTGGATGTCGAATTGCGGAATGTTTTGGTAGGGGTATGGTACGAAAATTTGTCTCTCTAGCTGGCAAACAACTGGGTTGTTTGTATGTGGCGAACAACTAGAAAATATACCCACATACAGTACACACACACACACATACACATCCAAAATAAACTCATCGGAAAGTATTTGCATTCGAGCCTGCGGGATAAGATCAATCGAAGCAGATGCAAGCGTCCACATTCAGTGGAATCGACCAGATTTATCCCGGAATTCACGCTAAAATCATGACCTAGTCTCAACATACGTTTCCGAGTTTTTCGTTTTTTTATTAGCCCATACGAACGCAAAAGAGTTGTCGTAGATAGTAAAGTAGAAAAAAGCGGCTAAATTGGAAATTGTTTTTCTACCGGAGAAAATCAAATTTTCCCAACCCCCTAGTGTTTCGACCGTGCATGGTCGATTTTTCATTGCCGACAGGCGATGAGTTGGTTGAGGTACAGCAACGTGGTGCACAGTTTAGCCGTGAGCTATTTTTGGAGCTTTTTTCCCGTTTATTCTTCCATTGCAGATATCTTGTCCACTTACTGATAGAATTCGGTCTGTTCCGGTCGAACAAGTTGATGTTGGCTTGAGATAAGTAGATGAAGCTAATTCAATAGTTCCGTTTGGCGGTATTCGTTGAGCACTGGCAAAATTGGTACGTGGAACCGATTGGATCACTGAACCTCTGATGGTGGGTTTGATCCGAAACTGAATCTGACTTCCAAGTTTTTCTTAGGTGGGCGGCAGGGTGGATTGGTTCAGATGGAGAAAATGGTTGTCTAGCAATACGGACTCAATTACTAAACGGGGGTTCTATGGGGAAGGATGATGATGGTGCTTTTCCCATTTGATTTGAAATCTACGAGTACCATTTATATTCGACGGGGCTTGTAAAAGTAGCTTGTTGCGGAGATTTAATTGCAATATTACGCATCATTTTTGATAGTATTGTATTTTGACGATAAAGTTTGAATTTCGGGAATGTTATGTCAAATAATATCGTTATATCATTAAATTTGCGAGCGTGGTGTGGTTCTCGTAAAATATATCGTGGAATTGTGCGTAAAATAATCTCCATTTTTTCATTCAGTTAATTTAAATGGTAAAAACTTCACATAAGTTTATTCTCCGTAACCTGCTGTTGTAGAATTGCAACTTAAAACATGCTGTGTGAGAGTAATTTCGAGAAGAGTAAAACACTATAAAATTCAAAAACCCCCAAACGTTCGTAAAATTGCTCGTAAAGCACAAATCGCACCGCTCTGATGTTTGGTACACAAAAGTGTTTACACATAAAAGGTATTTTGCTTGCATGAGCAGAGCACCGGCAAAACCAGACGATTGCCCGTCTATCCTTAAAACAAACAACGACGCCCAGTGGAAAGCATGTCGAGGTTTTTTTTTTGTGCATCCACACCATTGCCTTTAGTTCCAATGAAATAACAACTATTCTCACTGGATGACACGGCCACGTGGACCATCGAACATTGGCAAAATTTTTGGGAAAAAGGATAGAACATGAAAGATCTAACATGTACTGCCGGCTTTTACGGCTTTCTCTTTCTCACAAACACACAAACACACCCAGTGACTCGTTATATCACACACGAATTTTCCCGAGTTTGCTCATCTGCTTCTTTCACAACAACGCTCGGAATTCTGTTACACAAGGGGGAGACATCTAACGATGTTGACCGTGTTTAAATGCACCAGAGCCCGCAGCCCGATGTCGTCGAGGTGAATTATTAATATTTTACAACGTTCCGGGAAAATTTGCAAGCGAATCGAATGCTGACGACGAACAGGACGGAAAGCTCGTGGTTCGGGTTGGCTCAGCTAGCATGCTCGAAAACTGTGACATTAGAATGGAGCAGGTAATAAATTTTCCATTGTCTAAACAAACAAATTTCGATCGAGGCGTTCGTAGAGAGAGAGAGCGAGAGAACAAGAGAGACATAGAGAGAGAGAGAGAGAGAACGAGACAGAGGTTAGAGAAAAACATTTCATTGCACAAGACGCATTCTGCGTTTAGGTTTAAATTATACAGTTGCACTTTCGGGAATGATGTGTCAGATGTAAGTCAGTTATTTGACTTCTAATTTAGTAATTTTGATTTGATTGTTCTAATTTTTTGTCTCGATCTTTTATTAGTAATTAATAATAAATTTAAAAAGTTGAGCTATGTAGTGTTGGATTACTACCGATAACTGAGTTTAGTTTTAAGTTTTATAATAATGGATATTAACATACAATAACATGCAATTTTTTATATTTAATGTGCAAGTTAGGATGCAAAAAAACTGCGGAAACCGGAATTCAATTCAAGTAAATTATGCTAATACTAGAAACATATCAATTTTATTCTCATCTAACAGCTGCCCAGCTTAAGCAAAACATTAATTCTCACCAATCGAATCCGATTGAGCTTTTCGTATAAATTAATCACCGTGACGTAAAAACCCAACAGCAAATGACAAGTTGTTCTGCGTTTCCTTCGAACAACGCTGGCGGTGAGAATGTCAAGTGTCGTGCATTCGCCGTTGACGTATGTGTCGTACGTATTTGCATGGATCGATTCGATTCGGTCCGGAAACAGTGGGGAAGGCTTTGTCTAATTTATCAACTTACCACAATGTGCTCTGCCGTACCGCTCTGCTTCAGTAAATCAATTTTAATTCTTCCTGATTCCTTCTGCTCACGGTGCAATCTGGCGCTGTGTGCAAAGTGACACCCGACAATCAAACTGACGTTCGTTAAGCCTCCGAACCGTTCCGCATGCTTGGGGGAGACCCAAAACGGCGAAACGATGCGTCACTTGCGATCGTTGGAGGCTTAGTCTAGTCGGGGTCCAGAATCAGCACATATTCGCTGCCATTCCATTCGATATTTTGGCCTCGTCTGTGGCGAATGCCAAGCAGCACGAGAGCATTGGATGGTCGGACGTTGGTAGCGAGGTGCGAATATCCATCGGAAAATCGTTTGGCTTTACCCCGTTCGTCATCTTTTCGGTGTCTCGAGGGAAATCGTTTGCTGCGTGACACAGCGATGGCGCCGACATCGTCATCGTTGTCATTGTCGTTTGTCATAGTGCACTTTGCAGCGGAACTTTCATCGGCTTGCATTCATGTAATGGAAATGCGGTCCCTCCCACCGGACGGAGGATGCTGCCGTGAGATGCAGATTCACACTGAAGACGTGTGGCCATCCTGCAGGAAGCAGTTTGGCAGTGTGTTCCGGGTCGCTGGAGCATCGCTCGTTCGTGTAAAAAATGTTTAGCGCCAGGCAATGGACAGAATGGAGAGAGGAGATAATTCCCCGTCGTGGATTGGAAGGCAAAGTCTGCCAAAGCTGCGAGTCCCACCGGTCAAGCCTAGCTGGCTCCAACGATGTCCTTTTTCACATAGCATATTTTCCGCTCGAGTTGTATTGTGAGCAACCAAACGATGGGAAGCCGAACCGACAAAGCGCCAAGGAGTTCTGAACTGTGTCATATTCCGTGAGGTTTTCCGCCGTTCTGCGTGGCCCCTGCCACGTAAGCCATCCATACTCTACATTCTTCTTCTTCGGCGTGTTCGGAACCTGCACGTTGGCGATGCGGAAAGAAGGCATCGCATAATGTATGCCATCATATCTATTCATGGTTTTTATGCAAATTTAAATTGTATTTTAAATCTCCTTTATTTGATATCCCGCTCCGGAAAGCTGGTCGATGTGCGGCTAGCCAAATTGGCCGGCCCGCATCGGTGTCGACCGTCTTGCCGCTTCTCCACGTCTGAGCATCCCACCGAAGATCAACTATGTTTGATGTTATGGCAACCGGCGGGCCAGGGCAGGCTCCAATGCGGCATAGTTTCAAGACGTGGTGCTTCGCAGAGCCTCCACATTCTGCCGGATGAACGATATACAAAACGGTCGGAATGAAGGCCAACAGGCGAACGATTTGTACGGTGATACATCTATGAAGTGTGCATATATATATACGTGTAGCGTGAACAATACAACAAGAGCAAGCAGAAAAAGAATCGGACTTTATCCCTCGAGCGTGGACGGATTTTCGTGGCCTTTCTTGCCTGCTTTCGCATACCTTAAATATCGTGATGGAACGATTTTCTGTGCCTGGCACTGGCAAATTGGTGGCTCGTGTTGCACGTTGCTGTATAGCTGCACGTTGGGATTTTAGCTTCACTCCGTACCGGTGTGTCGCTGTGCAAGGAAAGGACTAAAAGGGGTTGTAAATTGACAATCGACGATCGGCAAATTGAAATAGACCGACGTTTCTTTCGTCCTTCGAGAAATTTTGGTGACTTTGCTCATAGAAAATCAATGGTTTGTGTATGGTTTTAAGATAAAACCAATACTATGCTATGCTATACTTATGCAGGGTATATTGAAGCATATTTAAAACGAGTACAGTTTACGTATTGTGCAAACCAATTAAATGTTAAAAAGATCTTGACAATACAAACTGTAAAAAGAACATAATTTTTATTTCAATTATTTTTTCATGGGAAATAAAATAAATCAATCTAATGAGCGCATTGGAACAATGCTAGCTCTACTGAAACATGTTCAACTCAGTAGTCGCTTATTTATTGTGTGTTTAATTGTTTGCTGTTGTTAAACGTTGTGTTATTCTGTGAATCCCAAAATTTACTTCCCTTTTGAGAATTTATGGTTTATGACAATGTATTTAATTAAAATCAATTTTTTAAATTGAATTCAATAAGTTATTCTAAAAATGTTGCTGGTTTGCGTTTATTCTACTATTCGTTACATATTTATTCAAAATACGTATTTCAAACAATAATTCTTCGGAATTCAACAATATTAAATAAGTTTATTAAATTATTTTGCTAATTGAAAAATTGCTTTTTTTAATATGTTTGAAAGTTTGTGCATGAATGTTTCGTCATATAATCCTTTTAACCTGATTTTTTTTTCATACAATTCTATCCGTATAAGAAATTAAAATGTTAGATGATTAAACCTTTTTCCCTCGAATCTGCCTTCGAAGTCAATATCTATGAAGAAATCAGTCAAATACGTACTTTGTTTTATATTTCTCAGGATGCTGCATGAGTAAGCAAACTTTTCTCCCCCTGGCCTCTAACCCTTTCAGCTTCCGTCTGCTAGAGATAGAAAATTACAAATTTTAGTCAATCTCCTTACTGCTAGGAAACCATTGACCGACTCGTTTTGTTCGATGTTTGAGAGAAAAAATCTATTACTATTTCACTTTTACACCCACAAACACTACTAAAGGTGGTTGGTGGCTTTGTGCTTCTGGTGTAGCATTAGACCTTTAAACCTTTAAAACATCTCTCGTCCTGCCCCCCCCCCTCCCGACCAAGCTTGTCAGCAAACGGTTCTTCGACATGCTTGTTCCGGGGGCATGACGCAAGGAGTTCGTTCTGGGGCTCACTACGAACATCAACAACTTCGTCACACAAAGGCCTTGCACTTTGGAGATGCTATCAGAAGAACTTTTTGACCACCATGAGGCGCTACGTAGCTTTTTTATATGTTCATTCGTTTCTAGCAGTTTTCCTCTAGCCCTTTTTTACACTCTTTGCCGCATTGAGTGTTCCTTGATTTACTCTTTCCGTTATTTGTGTTCCCGGCAAGGTCCTGGCTGGTCTCGTTCTTGCCCAACACGATGCGAAGCGCCTTCAGCACAATGCTTCCACATTGGCAAGAAATGGTACAATTTCGTTTCGATTCACTCGACTGAAGCTAACTGCGTCAGGGCCGTGCGCATGAAGAGATGAAAAATATGAGAAGCAGGCTCGGATCTCGTACAGGCAAAAATGCATTCGCTCCGCTGCAAACCGGGAAGGCGCTCGTGAGTTGCAAAATTTAGTATTTTTTATATTTCAATTTGAGCACTGTTCTACAACTGCACTAGATTCCGTGCATTTTTTCGGAGCAGCAAGAAAAAAGGCAGAAAACAAAATGCCCTGTAAAACGACCGGCCCATAACAACGGAAAAAGTTCATCATCCCCGCACTCAGCCCCGGTACAGCCAACTTCAAGCGCCGAAACGACAGCCATCGGAAGCGGGGCTTCGTTTGGGATTCGTTGTCTGCAAGCCGGCAGTGGTCGGACAGCAGCACAAAATCAGAGATTGTACATCTTTATTGCTTTACAATTGAAAAGAAACTTCGATTGCCTCGCGGAGATAAGATTTATACGAGGTTTTTCCTTCTTGTCGTGCCCTTGTGGCCCTCCCGGGCGGGCGGGGTGCTCTTTTTGTTGCGGATTGGTTCTATGCTCGCGTGCCGCTCTAGCAGGTTTACATGTTGTGTTCTTGATCACTCGACGTGATTCGTATTAATGCCAAGCAAAATAGAACCTGAAGGGAAGCATGCGGTAAGCGGTTGGGCAGTGTTCCCTGGAGTCCTGTGCAACGGTGGTACGGTTGCATGCTCGCACCGATCGACAACAAAAATCCATTTTCGGTCCAGTTTCAGGAAAATGCCACGAGGCTCCAGGCACGAAGAATGTCTCAACTAGCATTACAGGTCGTTTCCCCGTCGCAAGGAACACATTTCTAGCAAATGCAGCATCATTGTTTTCTGGGATTTGTTGGATTTGTTGGAATTGTGAGTGTAGATAGGACCTTTGTAGTATGTGGAGTAACTGTGAATCTAATTGGATGTTATACATTTAAATTCAATTAGTTGTTGGCCTTACATTTCAAAAAATCATAGTTTAATAGTATCATGATCAATTTGAATAAATATCATGATCAATTTAAATTACTTAGTCTGCATTTATGCTCATCATTGAAAATCAACATTTCAGTAAATGAATGAACTTGTGTTAATATTTTTTAAAACTTCTGAAGATTTCACGTTAACATATTATAAATAGTGTAATGCACTCAAAAACTCCTTTGGGCGAGGGAAAAATTGTGAAGAAAGTTTGAAGAAATATTCAACAATTTGTAATCTGTGCCGATGAGTTACAAATTTTCATTGTTTGTTATCCTTAAAATTTGCTTTAATTCATTTTCGAATTTACGCCGTTTTCCAATACTGAAGATTGAAACAACTTGAACATGTTTGAAAAGCTTATTTTTAAAAAGTTCAAGTTCCAATTTCTAGGTTTCTGTACAACAAAACTTTTAGCATTTTCCAATTTATTGTAATACTTATTATATTGGCAAAAAAGTATCTCTTGAGCAGCAATGTTTAACTACTGTTTTGTTATCTAGCGTATTAAAACTAAAATTTGATTTGCTAAAATATTTTTTTTTTCGTGAATAGATTCACGGATTGCATATATATTTTTTTTTAATGTGTTTTTTAATGAGATTCAGTTTAGTTTTAACTTTTTTAAGTGCTTTGCGAAATGCTCCGGATCGTTAGTTTTCGTCGGGAGCCACAATAGCGGTGGTATAAAATACCATCCCACGTACACGCATGCATGCACACCTACATCCTGTGGCCTTTGCCACATTCCGGCAAGAAGATTGAACATTTCCTTTACTCTATTGAAAATGTTCTTTGCAAACGCAGCTGCATTCCGCCTTCTCCTCCACACCACCGTATACGGCATGCATTTTCGCTGGTGTGAGCAGTTCATTTATAGTTTACGATGCATTTACTTTGATTTTTCCGGGGTGCAACCGAAGCGAACTGAACGACGGTGCGGTTTGCCGCTCGGCAATAATGTGTGGGCACGGTGGCTTAGCTTCACCCCCGGCACCACGGCAAACGGAAGTAGCACCATGACGCAAACCGGAAGTGTTTGTGTTTCTCGTGTATGATGTGTTCGCGGCCACCATCGGGGAGCGAAATTCTACGGACGTTGTACAACAAAGTATGTGTGGATCCGGTGTTGGAATGAGGCGACGCCTGAAAGACGTGGTGGGTGCCTTCGGTGGAGCCCGAAACGTTGCTCTGTGTTGGAAGGCGAAGTGCATTAAGAGTATGCAAGCCACATCGGACCGGAGTGCATAAATGGATTGAGTGCATTAGTGGTGCACATAAGTCATGTACATTTCCGTGACGGTTTGACAAAGCTAGTGACTGCTGTGTCAAAAATAATCACGTCAACCAGGTTGAAATTAGCTCAGACGAATTTCAGCAAACGTTAACTCTAGCAGTCGTTTAATTTCCCTTTCGGTTCCTTATATTTTGGGTTGTTATGGTTGTGAGTTCCCAGGAAAGGTTAAACTAGACGCAATTATTTACCTTTTTGCCGCACAACAAGGAATGCAAAGTATGCATATTCTCAATCTCAGTACCTCGCTTTCACACGCCGCGTAATCATAGTCTAATAGTTTGCTCTACGTGAAACAAAACATATTTCAATCCCACTAGGATCTAAATCATCTATGATCGTCCCTTGCTCAACCATAAGCTGCACTAACTCGCCGAGAGTTTTGAGTATTATGCTTTTAAATCATAAAATTTAATGCAGGAAGCACTAATGTTGAGTTTTGCTGTGTGAATGAGTTCCTGTTGCAAAACTGCTATCCAACACGGTAAAGACGGCATCCGGTGACGATCAAACACACTTGCACACACACACTCCTAGGAGGTAGCTCTTTTACGGGTGCCAAGGATCAACGAGACTATCTTGAGAATTACTTGTGTGCGCAGTTGTACAACAAGGACCTTCAGTCCAATTTTCCTCCGCAAACATTCCGCAAACGTTTTCCAGCGTGATGTAGGCGCTTCGGTTTGAATGCTGTGTTTGCTCCCGACTCGTGCACATGTGCAGATGGCCACATGGGATGGGTGTTTGAAGATGGTTTCGAGGCTTCTTTTTTCTCATTCGGTGTTATATTCCTTCTGCTCATCTTATAGTGCTGCTGCTACAAGTGCACGAGCACGAGTGACATCTTTCGGTGATGCAACCCGCTCACGCTGAGCATAGTTGGCGGTGCAGTGGCGTAGAACATTCAACACAAAATATTGCAAATCTCTTATGGCATAAAACTTTTCACGAGCTCTCTAGCATGAGCACCGTGCCAGGCAGGCAGATTGGCGGCATAACGAATTGAGGTTTGTGTGGGCGAATAAATCGTGTCAAGGTATAACCGGCAGCAACTGTTTATGTGCCGTCGCTGATACTGACTCTAGTGCATCTTGCAAGTTTTCTGGCTTTTAAAGTGCTTTAATCGTTTCGAAATGGGTGGGTTGAATTGATGTCCAAGTCCAAGCCAGCCAGATATTCGATTGTGTAGGGTAGCAAAACACTAAGGAGTAAACTAAAGAGAGCTTATACGTGCTGAAATCACTCGCTTGCATAATCTCTGTTTGAACGAACGAGGAACCATTCGTTCAAACTGGGCTGATAAGTACATTATATGCTATATAGGCATATAATTCAAACAATGAATGAATTAAGACCAATTTTTTTTAGACGTGACTTCATTATGAACCTTAGAATAAGGCTAGTTTAATAAATCATTTCCTTTGCATCAAAAGCTGTGTTAAAATAACTTAATAACTTAGTAACTTGGAATAAAAAATGCAATCCTTACAGCAAAAAGCATTAATTGTAAGTAAGAAAGTTCATAGAATATATGCTACCTCTAGAAAAATAAAATTGAAGAGAACGTGCCATCTCATGGTTTTATCAAATTTTATATCCACAGCTTTCATTGGTTTTGATAAAATATGATAATATATGCAAATAGAAGAAAAACATGTTTCAGTGTATTTTATTGACTCTTCAATTCATGCTTCGAGAAGCCGATAAGTAGAGCCAATTTAACATCTAGTCCAATTTAGCTTGGGTTGTGCATTAAACAAATATCCGCAAGTCACCTGATTCTAGGGAGCTAAATTATTTCCAAACCAAAAAGATATTCCTTAACGGGTTGGTTTGTTTTTTATTTGGTAAATTTATATAAAACCAACTGGCACTACACTCCACCGACAGAAACACCGCGTCAAATTTATTTCACCTTCAATTTATTATCCCTGCTAATTGATGGTCGTTTGCTGAGAACGGCGAGAGTCAAACACCAAAACAACGCTTCCGACCAGCTTTCCTGTGCCAGTGTGTTGAAGGAACCAACAGCACAGCGTTTTAAGACGCGCATTATAAATCATCCGCAAGCAAATAAAGTACAATTTTGTCTTTTCATCGTGATTCGGTGTGTTGCGGTGGTACAGAACGCTTCGCCACCGTAGCTTAATTTAAATTTTACATCCTATTCATAACTCATCATGAACCGTCAACCGATGCTCGCCGCCCTTCCGTGGGCTCGCTTACTCCGTTTTGCACGACCGTTTTTGGTTAGTGCGTGCCACCTGGACAAGGTTGATTGCTTTTTCATCCACAATCGCCCCGTCCGGAAGAAAGATGAAGGAAAATCATTGTAAACTAACGATTCATTTGTTTTCCTTTTTTCCCATCCATGCATTTCGGCATGGATGTTTTTAAGAGAATATACGTATCGGTGTATGTGTGTCTATTTATGTGAGAAATTGTTGCGGTTGCTACCACGCCACGACCGGTGCTTGTTGTTCATTCATTCATTCGTTCATTTCCTTTTTTTACCATCCATCCATCCCGTAATCGATTCTTCTCCACAAAACCACAAAAGTGTTTTTTTACCTTCACACACCTCGAGAAGATTTTCTGCAAAGAGCAAAAGTAAAACACTATTTCCCACCGTCGGCTACCGCATGTGCCACGCGTCACATAATCGTCCTTCTCATCATGAGCTCATGGTGGATATGTTTTGCGCAGCTTTCCCACTCACGAGTGTAAGCGTTGTAAATTGGCGTACTACCCCATACAGCTCGGTGATTCGTGGAGGCCAAAGTGGGTGGTGATGCAGTGGTAGGTGCTTCAGCGCCGGTACCATCATCAATCATACCTGTCCTGCCGGTGTATGAGGGAAAAAGTGCTAGTGCTGTGTGCTTGCTTCGAATTTTTCCACGCTCAAACTCCCTTTGACTGACCAGCAGGCGACCACTTGTGCAGGGTGTGCGCTCATTACAACGATCCCACCAGCAACCGCGTATGAAGGACGAAAGCGAGGCAGAAAGTGTGCGCAGGCAGCGGGGGCTAATGATTCCAACACCAGCGAGAAATGCCATTGCGACAGAAAAGTACTGCGGAAAAACGAAAAAATCGCTTGCAACTTGTCGTACTTCAGCCTTTCAATTATCACCACCGGACGATGAGCGATGACGAATGGCCAGTGAACGTTTTATCCCACCATCGTTCTGGTGTTTTTTTCTCTCTTTTCAATAGCTCACCTTTACCCAGGACTTCCTGTCGCCAGGAAACCGGAATCGCCCGAGTAAAGGAAGTTCGCGTTGGGTTCAGATTGGAAAGAGAAACGCTTCACGTTTCACAGCATTGGCTCCTTGTTCCGTGGTGCTTTCTCCTTCTTTAACATCAGCATTTTTTTAAGTGCGTATTTACTTACTTGAAGCTCTTTTCCGAAATGTCCTGTATTTTGTTGTCCACCAGCTTGAGCGACTCCAGCCGCAACCCCTGGAACGTTTCGTCGTCCACGTTGTGGATGAAGGTGCGTGACATGTCGATGTGCTTTATCGTCCCGTGCAGAAACTCTGTGGTGAAGGAAATCAAAGGAACGTTATTAGAACGTGTGAAAGGAAATGTGATGCGGATGGAAACGAGCGGAGGAAAAACACACCCACACACATGCACAAAAAACACGCGTATTGTGTGAAATTAATCGAAATGTAAGGTGGGAAAAACAAACTTTCGTTCAGCATTTAGATTACACCGTTCAGCAGACGGTGAAGGTGTTTCGCGGAACGGTGCGTAGAGACGTGCCGCCAGCAAACGATGAACGATTTACGATCGTCGTGCGGAAATAATACGTCCTTTGTTTCACCACTACGGAAACTGTTTAGGATTCGTGCATGTTGTTTTCTTGTTGAAATGTATCCATCTAAATACGACCGTTTTTTATGGTAGCGAACTCCGTATCACAAGCCTCAATTCTTTCATGCTGTACGATAACAAGGAGAAATAATCATTTTAAATGGTTGTTCGACCGATCGATGTATTTTGTTTCGCGAACGGACCCTTAATGCGTTCACGACCTTTAAAAATATTAAACGTGATATTTTGTAAATAAATAATTAAATACACTATTGTTTTGAAATAAAACAGACAACATATTTCCTACCAACAATGGATCAAATATACCGTGTTATTTAGTATTTTTTTTTAAGCTTGGCTTACAATATGATTGCTATTAAATGACAAATAATTTGAAATAGTTTTAAAAATCTCTTTGTTCAAATAATGCACTTTTAAACAGTCATTTTCTTTAGAAAATTTAAATATATTTGTTTAAGCGGTGGGTTGGTTAATTTTGTTTTTATAAATACACACCAAATGAAAATAAGCTATTACAATGACATATTTTATGTGTGTGATGACATAATCACATCCCCACAAAACGGTAATCAATATTATTAACTATTTCACGCTCCGAGATATAGCAAATAATCAATATGATCATCGGAGCAAGCGGCTGTTGTGGATGACAAAATAAAAGCCAACACTTGTGCGAGCAATCATTCTTCCAGCCAATGAAGGCCGTTCCGAGCACATGGTTGAGCAGGATTCCTCAAGGATTCGGGCGCTTTATCGTCATTCTGCTCACCGCTCAAGTGCTTCCAAACGTCGACCTTTGCCGCTTCGCATCACCTTGTGGGACAATAGTTTTTTCTCGTTTTTTTTTTCTCGCCCACACGAATGAAACCCTCAAGGCTACTATCGCCACTATCATCATCAGCCTGACCCATTGTCATGGCGGGATTGCAGTGGAATCTTGTGCTTGCTCAGCTTGCCGTAATGATTTGAATCTACCTTCCATTTTGCACCCGTTCCCGTCGGCGAGTCTTTGGATCAAAGAAGAAAATAGCCAAGGACAGGGATCCAGGGTGGGCCGATTTTCCCATTATCACCTCTGTCGTATCCGAAGCACCCAGCAGCATCGAGCCTTCGGCCCCGATCGAATGCTGACCCGTTGTCGTTGTGTACGTACCTAACGAGCCCCACGAGGACAAACCGGCTTATCAGCCAGGCGCGCCAGGGAGCGGAATAGCCCATTCTTTGGAAGATTTAATTTTTCATAATCCTTTAAAGGATCGGAGCAAAACGGGCCCGATTGAATGGCAGGCTGAGCGAAAAGTAGCTGAACTGGGATGAAGAATCTGCCTCTGACGGTCGTTCGCCCCACCGAAGATGAAGGAAGAATTTGGGGGCGAAAATTTAATTTTCGCCTCAATTCAATGTCTCAGCGTCTTCCGTTTAGCTGCGTGTTGCGCCAGACGATGCTGCGTGTCATGTCGTTCTAATGGTATTTCACTTCCCAGAAGGACATGCTTGCCCGCAGAGAAAAAGAGAGAGAGAGATAGTGAGAGAATGGGAACGTGAGGCGGGACGGATTGGTATTGACAATCTTTCATCTGTGACAGGAACGTAAATACGCTTTCCCGATTTTTTAGGCTGATGTGTTTCTGTATTTAATTCAATTTAGTGGCTCGCTTTGCTTTCAATCATTCGGAATCGGAAGTATTGTAAGGGCGCAATGATGTTTCTTTCCGCTTTTACTAGTTGAAGCTTTGAGAATGATATAACGTACGCTCTTTACCTGAAAATATCGGGGATTTTAATGAATTCATGAACTTGAAATGATAAGAATAAAGAATTTGTTGATATTTTGGAAAGAAAGTTCATGAGAAATAAATATTATCATAACTTTAAATCTTTGGCACCTGGTGCCAAAATTTTCAACCAAACATTTTTCGTTGGGAAACAGCCTGAAAAAATATGCCAAATCGTTCTCCATAGCTAAATAAAGCTAACCATATTGCCTGCTATATTTCACTGCTCGTAAAACTTGCTCCTTCACTTGGCTACGCTTGTCTCTGTTGGTCACTTTCCGAGTGGGTCACTTTCCGTTTTATTATTTCATCAGATTTAGCTAATAGTTCACCGTCATCGTCTTGCAAGCTAAGTGGACATGCAGCGATCGTTTTCATTCAAGATACATAGTAGCTGCCGTCGAGCCAAAAACAGCCCGGTGACACTGGTGCACAGTTTTCGTCGAGTGACTATTTCAATCCTGTTTGATAAAATTTATCTCATCTGTCTGACTTCTGTCGCTTCGTTTTGCGGCGCTGCTTCTAGAGCGCAGCAAAGAAGCAGATTGCCCAGGCAGCTTTGTCCCTACCGAAAGCGTGTCAGTTGGATGAAAATCTGAGCCCGTCGTTTGTTGCACATCGCGCGAGCATTTTCGAGCAAATAAAAACCAATGACAAATATCCGACAATCAAAGTGGCAAGTGGCTGTGCACAAAGCTCCGGAAACTCGGCACAACTATTCATCTGAAGGGATGCAGCTGCATGTCCTGCTCATCTGTTCCTCTCTTTCTTTCTTTTCAAAGGGTGCATCTCTTCCCTAGATCCTAGTCGTCGGCATCGTCATCGTTGTTGACTGGAAGAAGCCGGTGGTACGTCGTGGCTGCCGTTGGGATTTGAGCGAAACCACAAAAACCGACAAACCGAGAAGCTATTCATCTCTTTTATCTCAAGCTGACAGGACACAAACAGGATATCATTTGAATGTGCGAGAAAGTTAAACAAAGTCAGGTTAGGACCGCTCCTTAAGTGTAGGTGGAAATGAGATCGCTGACATTCTGGCAGCTGATGTGGCTTCAGTTTGAACTTGAAAGTGGAAAAGGTTGCCGAGCATTTTGATGTAGATTGCTACCAAATCTCTCTAGGAACAGCTGCTTGATTTTATTTAGATTTTGCCTGGTTGTTGTCAATTTTATCTTATTTATTGCTTCTATGTATTATGTAAAAGGAAAATTGTTCTGGTAAGGTTCCTCGTGATTTCTATAGCAAGGTTGAAAATTTTATATTTTATTTTATTTTTTCATATCAGTTTATTTTTTCAAACACATTAAAAACACATAGCATGTCAACCCAAATTTAAAATAATGCTTGAACATGTGTTCAAACTCAAATGAAAAATTCATTTAACTAAATAATCAATCTTATTTTTCTTAAGAGTAAATGTTTTTATTGTTATTGTGTTTTAATGCAATGCTCTATTTTATTTTATAGTTTTTATTTTCCATATTTTCACCTCCGCCTCCAATTTAAAACTCTAATTTTTCAAAAGCTTTCAAAAGCCCATGCACATTTTACACGACAGTACAAAATTAAAAACTTGTCTCCCAAGACTGGTTTCTCACCGGTAAAAGCCCGATAGTGTTAGTACTGCCGTGCGTGTAGTAAGTAACGACATGTAACAACAGTTTTACAAGCTTCCTTGAAACGACCAAAATCACAAAACACCATTAGGTCGGGGAAACGAGTTTCATGTTTGGCCAAAGACGTCGTCGCGAGGCTGAAGATCCTATTTGCGCTTAATCCTCCGGTGAAACTTCGTAATGAATTAATGTATTCAGCTGGTTCACCGGGATCACCGAGAAAGGGACGAAGCTCCTGGGATAGGGAAAGTCACACGGGCAGGGCAACGGCAGGAGAGTTACTTTATCTTCAATTAAACTTTTTTTACTTACTCAAAATTTTACCTCATTCTCCCTGCTTGACTTTCCCATTTTTACAGCGCACGGTGGAAAATAGGGACGCAATGTTGGAAGAAAACTTTCGGCACTCCGGTCGCTCCGGTGAGACGAATTCTTACCGGGCCTGTACACCGGAGGTATAAGATAAAGACCCCAAGAAAAGTACTGCTCAACGTTTAAAAAACCAAAAACAAAAAAACGATGCGTGGCTTGGCAATGCATTGCCGGAGATTGTGTATGGCTCACGTTGGGAGACTTGCGGATGTTTGCGGTATTTTTCCTACGTGTTTTCGGCTCGCTTGTTACATTTGCAGAAATGAAAGTTTAAAGTAGCCAAACAGAGAAGCACGTGGCAAAAAATATCTCTTCAGTAGAAGGGCAGATTGTGCGAAACGGGAAACGTTATATAAATTCTTCCACACTTTTTCTTCGCTCTTCCAAAGTTCTCAACCTTGATGGAAATTCTAAAACCCTACGGACACACTCGGCACTCGGAGCGGGAAAGAGATGGTAACAAAAATATCGTCTGCGGGTGCCGAGGGTTGGGAAAATTCTTTAACCGGGGATCACTACCGGGGTTTGCTTGTCAGCCGGCGGCACTTTTTGGGTTGGTAGAAAAGTTTCGTGTCTTGGGGTCGCGATAGCATTCCGAGCATTTTCCACATTTTGAATCTTCCGTGCCATGCAAGCGAGGACCGCGAGAGCATCTCGAAATCACGGATCACTGCTGGTTCACTTACGGTCCCTTGGCGTTCGGTGAGATGGAACATAGCATAAATGGCGGGCTGGTGGAGCAAACGAACAGGAGCAAATCGATCCGTTTTTAATGTACTTTTCCAAGTGCAATAAAAATGATGAATAATTAAATCGCACCCGCGCTGCCCACCGGGCTGGGACCGATAAGCTGTATCCGTCCGCCTCTACCACCTGACGAACCGGGGATCGGTTTGATCAACGCAAAAATCATACAAAATGCAAACACGCACTCCCAGCACTCCAAAATCAACTCGACTGCCTCCATCCGCTAGCGTGCGGCGTGCGGGAGTTTGTTGATTTTAAACTTTCCCTTCGCTTAATTGGCACTAATGCTCGATTTGTTACAGCAAACCGCACGCGGGAAGTTTGAAGTGCACCAGCGCGTCCTTATCTGTTCGATGCACGACGGTTCAACGAGCGAAGATTTATGCGTTTGCGTTATCCGATGCGCGGTAGGGATGTGGTAGCGAACCGCGTTCGGCATAACGATTGCTCGTGTTCGACAAGCGTTTCACCGTGGGGTAGGATAGGGAAATCCTCTGGCGTCCGTTTTGTTTGTTCGGCGGCGGTAAATGATGATTAATACTTGCCGGGAAAATGTCAGATGATTGGGACAGAGTTGAACTTTTTATGTGATATGCACAAACGCGTTCATGTAAAGTATTTTGACTGTGTATTTAGATGTGTAGCTACCACATAACGATTTCCAATCAGGTTAACATTTTAGCTGATAATTCGTTCGATTAGTCCGCTGCACTTTTTCAATGACGTAGCTGTCCTCCACTTGTATAAACTCGCCACGGAATGAATGCATAAAATCCCTGTTTGATAGAAATATAGAATCATAAAAATGTTAAAATTGCATGAAAAATGCACCTGTAGATTTGTAATACAATTGAATTGATTAAGCAGAATCAGTAAGAACCTTCCAGTTGTGATTTCCATGTAGCTCAAAATCAGACGCATCATTTTTCAAGAAATGCACGAAAGCTAAAAATTTATTCTAACCTCATTTTTCTAAAAACTTGCAGTTTTTGAAATTATTTATATGCTGACAGTAATTTGTAATTTAAACTGTTTTAAACGCTTCTACATAAACTTGCAATTGTTATCTTTGTTAACCAACCTTGATGAAACATTGAAAAAGAAAAACATGAATGTATGTTTTTGTTGATGTTGTTTACATTACAACAATAGCTTGCATTGATTAGTATACTTGATAACAAAACCTATAAAAAATTCTAATAAGAAATAAAAAAAATCTAATTTTACAAGACAATATCTGCTATTCATTGTCTATCAAACGAAAGAGAATTAATTGTATCTAAGCTACACAAAGTTGCACATTGTTAATTGGAGACGTATGTAAATGAATGAGAATTCGATTCATTTAACGTATACCCATATAGTATTTTTGAAATAAAATTATTCGATTGAAAGAAGCAATCAAATATTAACTTAGCATATTGTTGGATCAAACATTTTCATTACTTTAAAACTATATTGTTTTACAAAACAATAAGTATAAATTTTGAAATTAACTAGTTTCTGAAAATTTGGAGAAAGTTCTCTTAAAGTTCTTTTCAATCATGTAAAAGGCCATGTGTACAGCCTGTTGCATGTTTTGTGATACATTAATACCGATTAATTTAGTAGGAAATAAAACCTGGTTTCTAAATGTGTTTGGTTGCTGCTGCTGGCATTGTTGCTTTCTGTATTCCGCTTCTGTTCCGCAGCTATCAAACATACACAAACAATTACAAATTTCCACCTCACTTTCTAGCGTCTGCAAACGATGCGGTTAGACGATGATCCCTGTCGAGGAAATAATTAAACATAACGCTCGGCCATGGTCAACAGTTTAGACTCGCACGCCCGTATGCGAAGCTCAAGTACGTCGTATCCAGCAGAAGGCTCCCCCAATAGAGAGCCATGTGTCTGTGGTACAGTTCCGGTTGGTGTAGATTGTGTCACAAACTACCACCATTAGACCGACAAGCTTGTGAAATTAGCCTACAATCGTAGCCGAACACTAGCGCCGAGCGCAACGCACGAGCTCCAGCGCGCCCGTCCATAATGGGTTGCGACAGGCACATCCCCACCGGAGAGACGTACATTATTTGCCGTAACATCATGTTTACACGAAAATATCCTTTTCTTCGGCGCCTCGCGAACACATGGTCGCACTTAGCTACGAACACGTAGCGAGAGATGAGGACGCCTCATGGAACCCGTCCCGCAGCGTTTGACAGCAAAATCTTCCGGCCCGCTGTGGCCAACCTTTTCGGGGTTTTAATACCTAAACTTGCCACTAACTCCGCCGAACTACAGGATGAATCCTGCCGGCACGAGAGCTACTTTTGGTGCCCGGGTAATGACCGTGCCGCTCGTACCGCGCACCACCATTTATTCGCACGGTGGAATTAGCTTTTCCCATCAGTTAGTTTTTGGTTTTACGACCCGCCTTTTGAACGCAAATATGTTTACACTTTGTCGTTCTCGAGCTTGTCTTTTAAGGTGACGGTGAGGTAAATGCGCCGTGACTTCTGCAAGATGGCAGGAGAAACTTATTTGCGGTACAATGGTGGTGGCAGCTACGGTGACCTTTTTAAAATTGGAGTACTGTGGTGAAGAGCGTTCCAGGAGATACAGTAACATATTTTATTAACAGAAAGGAGCCCTCAAGTAAGATGCCGTACAAGGTGAACAAAAGTGGTAAAGATGTTTTTTATACTTGTGAAGCAATCTGCTGTTACTGGAATGAGCAGGTTTAACTTGTTAGTCACTAAAGGCACACTCTTTTAGTTTAAATGTTTTAACATGAAATAATGAATGTTTTTCTATTATATTCTGCCCTACAATTTGTTCTAAAAGTTCATTCGATGTCAAATTTAACTGTATGTTAAATTATTGCTTTTCGGCAAGCAACAGTTAAAAAGGCAATATTCTGATCGGGAAAAACTAGTCAAATTGACCTCGAGAGCGCACGCTCAAACAGGTGATGGCGCTTAGATAAATAAATAAACTAGCAAAATAAATAAAGCATTCATTCTTCTCCCTTCCCCAACCCACCTTCGCCACCTCTCTGCTCCCACACGGTTAAGTTAGGGCGCGAAGCACAATCGGAAATCCATTAGCAATTAATTTCCGAATCTCCTAATTCAATTCAGACAAAGACCTAATCTTTCAGCTTAATCTTGCGTTTCGTTCATGTGTCCTGCCCTTCGAACTGATGCCTTAATCATCCGCCAGTCATCATTCTGCCGGCAGCGGTGGCACCAGATTACCGAGTAAACGAGTGCACGGTCATACACATCGGAACGATCATTCTAACTTTGCCACTCATCTTTGTCTGCTTTGCTATTTCGCTACCGCAAAATGGGCTCCCACCGCAACCCGCAGAACATAAGAATACGGTTCGGGGGGCTCCCGGTACCGCAAGACTTTATGAACCGAAACAGTTACTTCGAGAAAACACACAAACATCGCCAAACTCCCGCCATCACGGCGAGATTCAGGGAACCCCGTAGTCGCGCAAACTAAATAAATAAGTAAACAATTCTCTAATCTGATTAGGCGGGCGCAAACTTTTGCCAACAAAGCATACACATCCGCAGAGAAAAGCGGGAAAGCGAACGTGAGGGTGTACGTGTGTTTGTGTAAGCTTTACGATTTTTCCTCTCCACACTCCCATTCGCGAATTACGAGCGCCGTATGTACGTATGTTTCGTTCACTTGTGTGTTTTTTTTTTTTTCTATACCTTATTATGCGAGGGTCTTTGGCGAAATCGGCCTGTTTGTCTAATGTTTGCCTGCCAGCTCGTGAGGTGACGGGGCGATCCACTTGAAACCACCTTTGATCCAGCGGCAGCTGTGAATCAAGTGAATCATAGGATGGTGAGGCTGCTAATCACACACGAGTAACCTCCGTCCCCATGCGACCCAGTGCCTTGGGAGGATTTAATAGTGCTTGAGCATTGCCGTCACCACACCATCAGGTAGGTTCTTCATATTAATCGAGTGTCACCGATGTTGTTGGTGTGGCTATCGAGTTGTCGATGCTGGGCGCCAACGTGATTATGGCAGTGGTGGCACGGTGAAAGGTGCGAGCGGGATACAAATTATCCGATTAGGTACGGTGTTCTGGAACGGACGTGGGTGGCTTATAATAAACAGCGTTCGCTTGTGATCGGTGAAAGCTCGCTCACACACATGGGGCAGGTAAACAGTAAAAGTAATCAACTTTTCGCCAACAGGTTATGGATGACAGGCCAAAAGGGTGCCATTGGATTTTATTGGTATTTGATAAGAAAAAGGTGCCTGCTAATAAAGACGCCAATCGAAAGCTCGTAAAAATACCTCATATTCTCTGCTAGCAAATATGTTTGGATCATTAAAGTAGCATCATGTGATCGGATTGAATTACTACGCATTAATCAATCGATAAAGTTTGATCGAGGTTTTTTTATCGGTGGGTAATTTTCTTTTTTTGTGGATATGTGAAAGTCAACAAATATGGTGGAGAAAAACTTGCGAAATAAAACTTTTGTCATTTATTAGGAACGGTCTGGCCGTATTGCAGCAGAATTTACTCGATAAAATCCTTTAAAAAATTTTATATATATTTTTTTTAAATAATGTTTTCGGTCGTTACGTGGCATAAGAAGCTACTGAAGGAGTAAGTAAGAAAAATTAATAAGAGGAGTGAAATACACCATTCTTACCCACTTCACAAATTAATGATGAATTATTACTATTTAAAATAATAGTATTTGACACCATTTACAAGTTCTTTCTTCTGCAAAAATTAAAGCAACCTTTTAAATGTTTATCAAATTAAATAATATATTTATCATTCAATCTATATAAAAAAATTACTTATTACATGCGATTAAGCGCTAACTCATACTACTGTATAAATTAGAATTCCCTTTTTGTTGTGTCTTGCTTCGAAACAAACATCTTATTAGGTGAGCTAGGAAAAGGTTTAGAATAGTTGAAGGCTTTTAGATAAGTTAAATTTATTTAAAAAAATCAGGATAAGTATTGCTTCGGTATATGCTCACAAAATTATTTATATAACGATGCTATTTCTGCAATGGGCAATGAATCATTGAGCGCTTTTTACCAAGTACCAGGTGACTCCATGGAATGCATTGAATTAGTGTGAACCTATGTCTGATCTCACATTGCTTAAATTGTGCAAACGTTTCCTCATTTTCCGTAACTATATTTTCATTGCCATTGCTCTCTTTCTTTCTCTCTCTCTCTCTCTCTTGCTCTCTTACGCTCAGTAGGTTAACGCATCACGGAAAACACAGTAGGTGAGGCGCTACGTCGACCACAGTGAAATACACCACGCAATCCGAAAAGTATGGTTACTTTCACTCGCCTCGGGTCGTGTGGTGGTACACGAATGCGGTACAACCCTTGAATAACTGGCACGTGCTCGAATATTCAGCTCGAGGTTGCATGTTTAATTCACTGCTATTTGCCACGCAATCCACTGTCCACACCGTGCAACGCATTCGCTAGCCCGTATCCTTGCCAGTATTGTCACCTGCGAAAAGTGTCCTTTTCGCCAGGTGTCATTTCACGCTTATCGCGTTTGCACGGGAATCAATTTGCTTAGAAAATGAATTCCAAGAGCCAGTCGGTAGCTCCACTGTTCTGGAACGCGAAGTGGGTCGCACGTTTTCCGAATTTGTCACCGTGCTGCTCGTGCGAAGTGAGCCGGCATAACAAGCGCGTGATTTAAAGTTCACGTCAGAATATTTCTAATCCCGGATCCGTGCTCAATTATCATGCCATGATGCAATTATACAATCATGCAAATATGGTTCCTAGTGCTGAAGTATATTCATCGTAGGCTTGGGCTGAGTACGCGCTCTAATTTAGAAATTCCATACCGTAACCAATGTCTTATTTCTTCGCCATGCTGCTGTGGAAACAGTAAAGTTAGTAAAGTTAGGTTTTCAGCTATTTGCAATATGTTTGCAAAATCCTTTTTAGTTTTTAAACCTACCTATTTATTCTTAAATTTCCGTTTACTTTATTTTACCAATAATTCTTTATAAATAAAAGTCTCCATAGGTTAGTCGACCACCTTTATTCGAAGAAGTTTCGTTTCTCGTTTCACTTGCTTTGTATATTATTTTATCGTTATTCTATCCTAGTTGAAAAGTATGCCCTTCAAACGGCACGACTCTTCAGCCGAAAACACTTAACCAAGCGACGGGTTAGCTGTTCAAATGTTGTCAATAATGCGAAGGTATGATCAAATTTCTTAACTCAACGAAAAATATGAAACGAGCTTTACTAAAACAGCCTCTGGTTTCAAAGAATGGTTAGACTTTCCAGGGATGCTTCAAGCTACGCTGTAAAAATTCAGTAAATAAATGCTTAAAAGTTTGAATAGGTTTCGTTTTCAATTTCCTAACTTTGACACGCTTCAGCTTGTGCAGGGCCCGTTTTGAACATTCAATTTTGTTGTTTTTGAATTCTATCAATTTCAGCAATAGAATGAATTTATCAAAAAGTTTAAAGACTCTAATTCAAATCGATTGAAATTAAATCAAATGTAAGTGTTTATATTACAAACGAGCTAGAATAGATGTTATAGTTACATCCCAAGGGGAGTTGCGTTTTAGTTTTTTTTTTTTGCATGTGAGTCCTATGCCGTCCTATATTTTCTGAATAAACACCGATTAATGCGTTGGTTTTAAAACATCTAACAATTGTAAAAATTACCCCTTTATGTATGTCCTTCCACCAGATTACGCTTACCCCGCATCGTGGCATCGATCGACGTTCGTTTGTTTGGACACATTTGTTTGCTCTCGCTTATCGCTCACTTCACGCCACTGTTTTTCGACCGTTCATAATCCGTACAAATCATGCATGTTTTCTAAAACAACAAGGACTGTTTTGTACAGTGCCGCACCTGACTGACCATCATTATTTACAAATCGTCTTTTTTTGTCGTTCGCGATGAAAAGTTAGTCATCAACGGACACGTGTAACTGCGTTGAAAAAAAAGAATACAAACATCAACAACTGGTTCGTGTCTTTCGAGGTGGAAATAATGGCCGATGAGAAATGCGTTAGGATGGTCGTGTATTTGCAGACCATTTTCACGCAAGCCATGGACACTATTTAGGGACACACACGTGATGTGCACTTCTATGTCGAGGAAGGTGTGCGGTAGATATTTTTGTCCAAGTTTGTAAATAGCCAGCAAAGGTTGCTTTTAGGATGATATAAATAAAACTATACCACCGTGGGAGATCTTAATTTATAGATACTAATTAGGTACGTGGCTCAAAATAGGTGATCAAGGTATTTTTATTTGCAAAATAGCATAAAATATCAAAAGGGCAGTAATGTTCTAGTTCTAATAAAAACATCTCGTTTCTTTTTTTGGAAAAAAACATCTTATCCTACAAATAAAACAGGTTGTGAAACTGGTAATTTGTGTGAATTGTACTACATACCACATCGAGTGGGTGGATTGTTCGCGCTCCGGCATGTGTTGTGCCATGCACATCGTAAAAAGTAACGCACTTTGCTTCACCGTGCTGGTAATAGCAATAAAATTAGCATGCAACATGTGCGCACGTGAGCGGCGGGCAGGTTGTACCGGTGTCGTAGTCTATACATCAGTGCCTTTACACGCCCGCAACGCACACCCGCTGGCTGCGGGCAACAACCAAACAACCAACTGCAGCTGAAGCGTCGGATCCATCAGTTCTTGCTGTCCGTCCGTAACGTCTCTGTCCTATGGTTTTCCCGGTGCGCCTATTCCGCGGGGACAACGAGTCAAGCGTCTAGCGAATGTCACCATGTGTGCGTTGCCGGGCGCATGCACGAGCTACCGTGGAACCCGCCTGATAGCGATCATCATTTTCCGGACCCAAAACCTCCAGGGAGTCATTCGAGGCGTTATTTATGCACTCCCGGGAAAGTGTGTCACGTTTCTTAGTTGCTTCCGGGCTTCGGACCGTTGCAAAGCACAGATCCCAAGATAATAGCCATTGTTTCGCCTTCCGTGTTATATTGTTTTTGTTCTAGTTTTTTTTTGTTGTTGTTCGATGCGTTCTGCTGCGATAGTGTGTGTGTGTGTGTGGATTTTCGTTCGACAATTAGCGTCCGTAGCAGGCACCAGCGCGCCTTGGGGTGGTGTTGGGACACTTAACGGGATATTCAAATTATAGGTGTTGCCGTACAGTGGTCAGCCTGTCGGCTTAAGGCCTCAAACTACCGGGAGTTAGATCCAGCTCGAACCGGCTAATGGTACACTTAGTGTGATTAAATATTTACATACACGGCACAGCGTCCCTTCCCCTGAGGGTAACGTGTATTTCCATGCTTAAGTAGCCGTGAGTTCAATTGTTTTAAAGGTGCTTCGGTAAATCAACTTGATGGCTCCAGTCAATAACGCAAACATCAGTCATCCGAAGGGTTGTTGGAAGGTTACTTCAGCCGCACGAACGTGTTGGGGGCCAAAGTTTGAGGATGTTAAAATAAATCGTTTTATATTGGACTCTAACACGACTTATAATTTAATTTCAAAAGAAACAACAAATCACAGTATCAGTAAAGCATGTGAGAACTTTTGCTTGCATACTTTCAGCTAAAAGTTTATCCCGAGAGCATATCTTGCGTGATAATTCACGGACGTTTTATGTAAAACACATCTGACATCTTTAAGCTCTAATCTAATTTTCGTGCTACATGCTCCATCTGAGCAGCTATAACCTTAGACGACGTGATTATTAAATTCATCGCTGCAAAACTGCCACCAGTCTCGGCAATGGCCCGACCGCAGTCCCGAGAGTCCTTCCGAGAAACAAGATATGCCAAGAATGGCTCGCAGGAAGAGCGTTTCTTCTTCGATACTGGCTCGGCAGGAGCGCACGGACCCGGTCGGTGATCGCCCGCAGGATACGTGGATCCTTTCGTTCAGTGCATGCCGCACGTTGGCAAACTTCAAACCACGACGCGGTGCGCACTGCCTGCGGAACGGTACGTCACGCAACGAATCATCCTACTGCGGCAGGAATGTTTGCCCGAATGTTTCAAAACCAACGCCAGGCCGGCGCGTTTGCGAAGCATGCATACGTAGTCAAACATAAATAGTGAATCCCGCAAGCGACGGTGCTGCGTTCGCCTCCATGCATCCTTTCGTAGCTTGTTACGCGCGTACTGCGCTGCTGGTGGCGCGTTAGAAATATCCTAAACAGCGACGATAAAGAGCGAGAAATTAAAGAAAAATATTTTCACAAATGACTGCGAGATGATACGTGTGTAAGCGTGGAACGCATTCTGTTGCCGTTGAATTTAGCAAAATGGTTCTGGTTAGGTTGTTTGCTCAGTGGGGCGTTTCTTTTCAGTGTTGTCAGGTTCTTCCGACTGCTCAAATTTATACTGCTTCGTACGCTCTGTGCCGGATTTGTGACGATATCAGATAGTCTCAGGGTTAGAAAACTAATGGAAGCAATTTATTAATGCACTGATCCTCCATGCTATCAACTTGATGGCTATAATTTAGTAGCGGTAGGGTGTCGATTAAATTTAATGTAGTAGTAGTATTATTAAATTTGATTTTTTGGTGAACACTTTTACAAAATTATGTGTTAAGTATATTCGTCAAAAAATATGTTATCTGGAATAAGGAAATTTACTTTCTTTATGAAACGGTCTATGTGACGGGTTGACTAACACCAAACTTGTTGGTTTAACTGCTTATTCAATTTTCATCTTTAAACCGTTGCCTTTATCACGTTGGAATATAAAATGGTAAAGTATAAAAATGCTATAATTTAATTAGATGAAAATATTTTCGTAGATAAACTAGACATTTTATAATATTTGTTATAATAACACGCTTACCAGTCGAAATCGTTTTCACTGGTGAAATCATGGCCGATGAGAGGGGCGTCGGACAAATGTTAGACTTAATTGGGCATTAAGAGAGCTGTTTTTCATAAATAACTGACCTAGTCCTAGTGTATTCGATCAGCAATGGAAAAGAATCATAAAATGGAATTCATAGCAGTATGAAATCGTATGAGGATTATAAATTGAGTATGATTTCTGCACACTTCGATATTTAAGGCATTTGAATTTTTATTCTAATTCCATACTCGTTAAAGTTTTTATTAAAGTTGCTACACATAGTTTGCGAAAAATAAGCAAATATAAAAAGAACGTCCGGCGGCTCAGTAGTGTATTGGTAGCGGCACTGGTCTTTCACACGATAGGATCGGTACTAAGTTCCCATTTTGATCATCTTCCCCTAGCGAGGAGTGACTAACCTGAGCTATGATGGTAAAATCAGTCTAGCAAGCCAGTTAAAACGGCAGGCATGTCCTCGGTCCTTACGCCAAAGACGGAAGAATAGAACGTATTTGTTTATGTATTATTTGTTCAAATGCATCTGATAATATAGAAATTACGTTGTATCAAAATTACTTCATGTGAAGTCTGGAAACAAAGCCACATCAAACATAGACGAAATAATTTTTTCTATCTAACCCACTCTTCTTGTGACTCGTAAATTGGAGGATTGGATTGGATCCTTTCTCACCCACTTTATCGAAAAAAGTTAAGCTGTAATCTTTGGTTCATACTTTGTTTTACTAACTTGATCTTTCAAATCCCTCTGATAGCAAAAATACACGTGCATAATCTTACTCCGACTGGTCTCAGACTAAACTGTTCCGATCGTTATAAAACGCGGAACGATTACGTTTTGCGTTCGCTCAGAAACAATCTCGATTTTTCCCTTGTTCGCTTGCCCGGGGAAATTCTCAATGTCACTCAATCAACACTGATTGTAGATTGAATTTTGCAAACAACAATAAACAGAAATAGACTCGATTCTTCCGGAATGTGAAAATATATACACACACACAGGCACAAAGTATCGCCATAGACAACGAAATGCGCCCGAACAAAAAGAGCGGCAAGGGACAAAATATGGCGAGGCGCTGGTAGTAGAAAAGAAGGGAAGTATAAACGGTGGAGCCGGAGTATAAACGAGAACACGTAGAAATGACACTATTTCAGGCTCTAACCCCAGTCATGGAAGGCATATAATCTTCTCGGCGACCGCAGCAGAAGACCACGGTCGTCGCTTCGAATGGCAAATTGGACCTCCATCCACACTTCGCCGTCATTCAAGCGTTTCTACGCCCCTCCCGTTGTGGAGATATGCTAAAATGAGCGAAAACAGGGCCTCGCGCGTGGGAGTAAAGCAAAGATAAATGAAGCCGGCACGCAATTGTTCTGCTTCGTGCTGGTGGACTCATGCACGAAGAAACTTGGCTCCGTACGTACGAAGGACCTCAAATTCATCGTTAGCTAGGCTACGGAAACACACACAGGAACAACACAACACAAGGGCCGCGTGTGTGCACTGTATTCAGTGAGGCATTAAGCAAGGAACCGGAAGCTAGTGCATAAACGAGGCGCTTTGTGTACTGCCGCTGAAATATGGCGCTTGG